>QLOY01003291.1:0-17858 GCA_003313965.1 Megacollybia marginata
ACAATGATTATGACAATCATCCACATAAACGAATGAAAACCACAGACTCGAGACACAAACATACAAATGTGCGATTTGAATCTGGGGGAACGTTAGCTAAGGATAACACTCGGAAAAGGAAGAGGGATGATGATTATGATGATTAAGTCAATCAACTTGTATATGTAGTACTGTAAATATAAACCTTATGTTATGTTCATTTCACCTTCTAAAAGTTGAATAATGAATCACAATGGACAAGTATACTTAACAAAAACTTGAGAGGTGGTCAGACCATCGTAAATTAAGGTTGTAGGTGGTCAGACCAGTAGATTATGGTCGGACCACATTGAGGAAAAAATCACAAGTGGTCAGACCACACTAGCAGAGGTGGTCTGCCCACTTAAGAAGTGGTCTGACTATTACTCTGGTGGTCTGCCCAATTGAGATATGGTCTGACCATTACTCCAGTGGTCCTATGGTTGGTCAGACCATTAAGGACCACATGGCTAGACCACCTCATTTTGGGCAGACCAGATGGTCAGACCACCTAAGACCACTTATAGACCATAGGGGTATGGCCAGACCAGTGGTCCCAGACCCTAGCTAGGCTGATCAATCCAAGAAAATCAATCAACCTAAGGTGGCATGGTCTAGTGACAGCCTGAAGTGTCATGGTCTTCATTTGTCAGTAGCTGAACAAAAAGGGCCGACTCTTGAATCCGTTTGGAGAGCATTATCAGCTGGTACATTTTCTATTAACAAAGCCGAAGAGACTCACAGTGGCAGTGCATCACACCAGAACATCGTCACAAACCATGCACGCTTCCTGACTTCACTTTCCAAGAGTAGATGAGGCTGCGAATGGAGCATAAGGCCTATCTGATGATTCTATGTGCACAATGTGACTCGTGAGGCAAACCATGGAGTGATGAAGGCCCTGTGCCTGACTGCCTGTAAAACTTGTATGGATTTAAGGCCATAAGCCCTCCCAAGAAGCCTATCCCACTCTGTCCGACACGAATCATTCTGAACAGAACGACGGCAGCCATCCACAATGCAAGGAAACGCCAATGCCACAGCGTTGTGGGCAGTTCTGCATCGGCATCGAACTTCTTCAAAGTTTCTGATGATGAGGACGCTAACAATTGTCATAAATGCCACCAGGTCTCAACAGCAACATTAGATGGAGGATGAGGTTTGGATGCTGATGGATTGAACAGATGCAAGAAGGCAGCAGAGTATGAGATGGAGCTCCAGATTGCACACGATGAGCTCCTGGCATGGAAGTTGCAGCATGGTGAACCCTAATGTGATATTGTTGGAGTGGAGTAAAGCTTAGGTCATAAAGTAGAATGAATAGAAGATAGTACAGGCCAAACTTGGATGGAGTTCTGCAGTGACTGTCACCAATGGTGAACTGTCGTTCAAGGCGCAAATGTTCAGCTGCCTGACACAGAGCCAGGGCTTATGCCAGGACATAGATTGATAAGGGTAGTTGTAGGCAAAATGGATAGGCAGCACTCAAATGGAGTGCCGCAATGACTTACACCTATGGTGAACCATCGTTTGAGGGCCAAAGTGTTCAGCCACCTGACACAGAACCAGGGCTTATGCCGGGACACAAAATGACTGCATCAAGGGTGATTGTTGGAGAAATGGATAGGCGGCACTGGAATTGAGTGCCGCAACGACTGACACCTACAGTGAACCATTGTTTGAGAGGAGGCAGGAGGTGACTTGTGATTTGTAATGTGATGCATCACTCTTTGTGATTCGTGCAAACACCACCAAGTACCTTTCTGCCCAATGAATCGTCTGTACCAGTAAGTACCAATTGCTCATTGTCCTCACTAACAAATTGAACAGTCTTTTCATTTGCCCCTCCTTCCTGTGATGGTTCACTGTAGGTGACAGTTGCAGCAGTACTCAAATCGAGTACTGCCTATCTCAAACAAAATTCTATACAATCTGCAACAAAATCTCGAACATGTCCTCTCACAACTTGACCAGCCTTCGCTCCTTCCTGTGACAGTTCACTGCTGGTGACAGTTGCTGTGGTTACTCCATCTGAGTACTGCCTATTCTTGAACACAACAATGGTACCGACCCACGCAGACTTGTTTTGCTCTCCAAGTCTGCTCCTCAAGAAGTCCCTATCAAATGAAGTGAGCTCAGGCACAGAAGGTATCTCTATTCAGCATGCGTCCGAGATTACCCTTATGTTTGTACAGGCTGCTTCATTGTTGGTGCTGTTCTCAATGACGGTTTCAACTGTATCACGGCCTCTTCCTGCGATTTTATCCCTTGCCACTGATTGGAAGTAACTGTGCAGTTCACAAACAGGCAGACTTTTACTTCAGTGAAGACGACTTCCTCGTCTGGCCTCAGCCTCACAACGTGTTGCTTCCACATCTACCCTTCATTCATCTTCGTGAGCATGAGCTTCAGAGTTCAGAATGGCAATTTTTGTGGACTCTACCTGAGCACAATGACTTCACAGTCACCAACACCCAGTTTTGTACTGGAATGGGGAGGGTCCATCCATACCTCCTCCTCCCTTTCTACAAGTTCCGCAAATCTCTCATAGACCGTCTAGACACATTCAATTCAGAGGTATCCAGCAACTCTGCGGAGTTGAACTCTATATTCCCAGCTGCTGAAACAAAGCTACTAAAATCTCTTCAGCTCAAGACCCTCCCTCTGCTCAACTGGCTTGAGTGCATACCTATGGGTTTTCGCACCATGTGTCATACCTTTCATGCATTACAATGAAACTTGCTGGAACTCGAGGGGCTTGTTGACTACCTGCTCGAGCACTGAATGCAAGGTATAGAGACTGACCTTGCATCAGAAATTTCAATTACAGTGGGTGTTTTTGTGTACAGTATTGATGATGCTCTGCATTATGAAGCCATTGTGGAAGGATTGTCGACTCCACTCATTGACTCTCCCCCTCTTCTCATTTTCAACTATACTCCAATACTTGTACATTGACACTGACTTCAACACACAGACAAGTCATATCAACTTCCCCACCACTATTCCATTTTCTATTCATTTTCCACTGTCTCCTCCCCAATCCACTACATTTATCACCTTACTTATTTATCAAGATACACAATTCAATTCAAATACTTGACAACACCTGAGTCTGAAGATCAACTCACTCACATCACCCTTCTGGTTGTGACACTGTCAGTGCCTTGAGCAAGCACACAGAGGGTTGGGCAACCTCTGACATTCACATCAGTCGTATTTCTAGTCTGGTGAATTGCCAGTGAGGAGATTGGAAGAGGAAGGGAAAGTCTTGCTTTGGGAATAACCTGATGGCCACTTGTAAATAGTTTATTTATAACTTATGGACTTATGGACATCTTGTAAAAGATTAGTCATCTATCACCCCTTTATCTGTGACTGCATCCTCTAAACTTTCCTGAGCCTTATTGAGCTGAGTTTCCTGAGTCAAAGAGAAATAACTGAGCTAAGTAATATATTTTGAGTCAACTGAATTTTATAGATACCTTAAACCTACAACAATGAGCCCTCCAAACCCAATTCATCTCCAAAACCCAATCTGCTCAACACGACCTGCAGAACCTGGTCTATCAATAGACAACACTCATTCTCCACACCATGGGTATCCGCCACTGGTTGATTCAACCATACGAGATTGTCCTTCAGACACCCGTTCATGAAATCACCTACCTTCAGCAGCCAGAGCAGTGCGGGCTGTCCCCTCTCTGCTCTCATAACTCTCCTTGTATCTTTGTAGGCTTGGCATCAGACCCCAAGTTATATGCAGCTATCTCCACCTTTGCCCAAAGTTTGTTGGGATATCCTGACCCATTCAATGCTGTCAGCCTTCCAGAATTTATTCCTCCTTCCTCCTCCCTGCAGCCAGCTGGCCCTCAGCGCCAACGTGCATTGAGTGCCAAGGAACGATTTGCGAAGACCCATTCACCATGTAAGTAGCATTGATTTCATTCTTTGGGTTTTCGTACTTACAGCTAACTAGATGCAAAATCCCAAGTATTGAATAATGGCCAGTGTAATAAATTTGAGGATCCAGTACACCTGTTCTTCCCACCATGTATTCCAGTGTGGCGAGACACCCTTGTCAACATTGACAGATCACCCAGTCTCTATGTCTTCCAGATGCATGCATCTGACTTCAGGTACATTGTTCCTGAGCCAGCCTCCTTGGTTTCCACCCAAACCGAAGAAAAATCATACGTGTCTGGCTGAAGGTACATGGTCTGTGTCTACTCCATATCTCACTGAAGTCTTCACTGGCACAACCTCTCCCTAACACATTGTGGAACGCCATCCTCACTGCCGAATATGCTGCTCAGAAAGCTAGGGATCATGAGGCTGGCAAATGAGCTCACCACTGAGAGAAACTACAAAGGGAAATTGTGTCATTATTCAGGAACTGTGTTGGTGGTGATAGTGGTATTGAAGTCCAGTCATCCATCGACTTTGAACAGGTGAATGCCTCCTGGTTGGGAATTCCTTATGGGCAGCTTGAATGGGAGCATTTTGAACAGATACTCTGGGAGCTTCACGAGCTATGCTTTTGGTATGAGTTCCATGCTTTGGATCTTTGTGCTCGTCTTCATACACCATTCGAGGATGATCCAAATTCGGAGAGTCTGCTCATGCAGTGCTTCCCTGACAATTCACTTGGGGTTCCGATGTTGCATGCAGCAAACCATGGCATTGCAAGTCTCTCCTCTTGAGAGCAGGCTCATTATTTGTTCACAATGGCCCATGTCATGAGCCATTGGAAAGGAATTCCAACCCGGGGTCTGATTACTCAAATGAAGAAATTGCATTGGTCATTGGATGAGGTGGATTCATTGGAAAGGGAAATCACAGAAACCTACACCCAGTTGTTCTTCAACTGCTTTCGTTGTGCTGCTGTTGTTCCCCACCACCTTTCTGACCAGGCAGTTGGTCGAAATCCTCTTGGTTGAAGCCATGAAATTCTTCTAGCTCCTCACGTAGAAAATAATTTGACAATCTTGATAAACTCGCAGATAGTAAATTGGTATGTACACTGGTGGTGTATAACAAGGATTGACCTTCTCATCAGAATGTATTGTGTTATGAATTGCAGCAATGGTGGGCCCAAGGCCCCAAAATTGTATTATGTATATTACTAGAATATTAATACAATATCAAGTCTGTGACAATGTCTTAAAATGTAATCCCACACATATTATGGTAATCCCACAACAGAAAGCCCAATGCCACAGGGAAATCTGAAAAAAAGTGTAATCCCACAGCGGGTTTCCTTAAAAGGAATCCCACAATAACACACAATTTGGCATCACTCCATTGAGTAATTATCTGCTTCTTGTTTCGATATAATCATTGAACAAAGTTACTGCAATTGAATATCAATCAATCAACATACAGTCCTCTGAGGAAGGCTCTGAGGAACCAAGGTACGTGCCAGGTGCCAGGCACGTTCCAAGTCAACAGCTTGAAGTGGTCTATATTTACACTGTCGTGCCTACATGCATATGCCACACCTAATAGACTTGGCCTAGGAGTTATCAATGCTTTGGGATAGCAGCAACTCTGGGATTGCTAGGTACCTCATCTGCAAAGTCTGAGTCATGTCACTGATTGTTCATATTAAGGTTTGGATGTGTTGGGTAGCGTAGGCAGTGATTCATTAGCAATCAAGAATTCACAAGAACTAGCAAGTGGGACTCACTGCAGCTTACTGTGGTGCAAGGTCAATGCAAGGTACATGCCAAGGATGACACAGTCACAGTTTTCCCAGAGATGGTGAGGGGATGATAGCATGGGGCTGGTTCATTTTTAGAGAGAGTTGATAATATACTATGAGCAGTACAAAAGGTACTAATTGCAAGGGGGTCTCGGCATTGTAATACCACACACAGGGTCAGTTTATTTTTTAAGGTCAACCCTAGGGGGTACCTACCTACCTGAGGGTCATGTGATTACCTTTTTTGGAAGGTGTCTGATGTCATTGTAGATGATCTTCGTATGGCAGATGGCTGGCAATAGCCTGTCATGATCATTATCAGGCTCATCTTCATCTGAGTCCCATGATGCCTCACTCCTGATGTGACTTTGCATATCAGACCAAAGCATTGCCAAAGCACAGAAAAATTTAGTAGACTTACTTAAGCAGGTAACTGAACACAACCAATGATCGCCAAGCTTAACATCAACAGATGCTGTTTCTGGAGCTTCCACAAGCTTGGAACAGGTTCTAATTGAAGATTTCTGCATTCACATGAATATTTGATGCTAATTTAGTATATTTCCAAAAATTTTTTAAGATGGTCAGCAGGGGGTACCTACCTCCTACCTTGTGTGACATATCAAAACTCTGGTACCCTCTTGACTAATTAACAGAGTGGGCAAATTCGGAATGTCCCCAGAAATGATGGTACACTGGTTTATTTTTAGATCTGCTTGATTTGTGTTGTTCCAATGGACTGGGGTTTTGTCTGCCCTGTGGGGGAACACAAGACTAACATGCCATGAGACCAACTTACAAACAACAAGACAGCGATGTCCTCGCAGTGTCCCCAGTGATGAGGGTGTTTGACTTTTGGAAGGTATGACTAATATACAGTACTCCAGCACCATGGCTGTCTGCTAGATTACATTCAACCAAATATGGCTAGCTATTCGTAAGTTACGTCACCTGCCTTAGGTGATTTCGTCTTAATGGACCAGCCTCTACCATCAGTAACCCAGCTCCCCATATGCCTCAGTACCCTTTGTGGTCATCTTCTAGGGACTTTTCACTGCCATTAGAGCTCAGTTTTCTGCAACCTCCTGCTTTTGAAGAGAGCGATGTGAGGATTCAGACTGGCCACAGTCTGGTGCGTGAACCTCTGAACCTGGGTTCAGGTTTGAGGTTCAGAAAATCACCAAAATTGGCGAACCCGCACCTGAACCTGTAAGGATTTAGCATGTAAAACATACCAATATCTTGCTCGTATGACATTCTATCAACCTATGATCAGCAGGAAACAGTCAAATCAACATGAAACAAGGCAAAAAAACCTTTCAAGATGCCTCCTGAACCTGCATGAACCTTGGGTTCAGATGGAGGTTCAGGTTCACAAAATGGCCGCACCAAACCCGCAGGTCTGGTTTGGGGTTCGGAAAAAATAGGCTGAACCTGCACTGAACTGAACTGCAGCCAGTCTAGCGAGGAAGGTTTGTGGAAGTGAGGGAAGAATCAACAGAATAGCTTCTATTGTTGACCAAAGTTGAGGGACAGTTGTGGCTCTTGCCCAGCACTTTATTTGAGTGATCGAAATAGACAAAAGCAAAGAAGAAATCGAGGGAGGACCTGACATCGCTGCCGTTGTGGGCTCCATCAGTATTCTCAAGGTTTTCTTTTTGGCTTTTTACCTTTTTCTGCAAAATGGGTCTATGTTCCTAGGAGATGGGGGGCATAGGTGGAGGTCTACCTCATCCTACTATCATATAGATGGGTTAGGGAAGCAGTGTGACAATTCATGCCAGTATACTCAGGGACGTGTCAGGGACGGTGTCATCAGCTATTTTGAGCTTTTTTCAAGGGGGTGTCACATGTCAATTTCCATATATAGTGTCGGTCAGTCAGTCAGTTGCTGCCTCAGAATTTTTTTTTTGGGAGTCTCATTTTATTTTGTCTCTAAAGCTCAAATAAGCACAAATGCAAGTGTGTGAGCAATGTGTGACAGAAAAGTCACCTGTGAACTGACCCCGAGTGTGATCTCAGTTGCCTGAATCTCAAATATGCACAGCTTTGAAAGCATTAAGGAGTTTGTGAATAGTGTTTTCATAGCTAATCTACATGTATTATCCCTGTGGTACCTCCTGAACAACAAGGATAGGGCACAATTTCCTTTTTGGGTGTGGGAATGTCACATGGTCAGTTGGTCAAGCTCAGAGGCCCAATTTTTTTTTGTGGTATATATGAATTTTTTTTGTGAACCCCCTTGGCTTTTTTAGAAAATGAGCCTACCTTTTGTGCTTGCAGCTTTTCAGGCTTTTTCACCTTGCTGTGCCTTGAGCAAGGTGAAAAAAGCTTTATGTGAGAATACTGATGTCCAATGATGACACGATTAAGGGTTCTTCCAGAGTCTGGATTTTGATTGCAGAGGGTGCATAAGGACTGTATATTCATGGAAGACACATAGAAACAAGGAGTGGTATGAGAATGAAGGACGCAAGATGAATAAATTAGGCAGTCACAGCATGTCCCATTTTAGTTAGCACAGCCACTAATTTTTACATGCAAGTTATTTTTGGCATTTTACCAGGCCCTCTGACAAGGTTTTCCTCACTATGCTCAGACAAGCCTGGTCACCGGGCTACTGTGAGCCATGTTGGGTGACCAAGCAGGCTCAAAATTGAATGTTGTGGGAGACAGCTTGATGGGGGCAAAGATGGGTATGGTCGGTGGTCAGAGTTACTGGATTAGGAGGACTGACCTATAGGTAGGTAGGTTCCCTGGATGGGGCCTTAAAAATTTAATTGCTTAATCTGGTCAACAGCACATCAGAGCATCACCTTGTAGCAACATTACTAGCTCCCAGTGAGAAATGGATTGTAGGCCATTGCCTTTGTCAAGTCTGTAGGTGTAGTCCCAAAGCAAAGAATTACTGTATTTTTTTGACCTAAAGTTCCCCTCACATGGTCCTTACATAATTGTCCCCAGTTATCTCTGGGTTCCCAACACTGAAAGCAGGGGGGGATGCCCTAGTTCCCTAGTTCCCAGGGTAGATGTGGTTACCCAAGTAGTCTGGTGTCAACATGTATTATTAGCACTCAAAGAGTGATATCATGGTGTCGTCTACTGCTATACATGGAAATACAGTGTGTAACAAGGTATGTAACCTCAAGACCGGCAGCACTGTATGCGATCAAAAAATTTGGTATTTCTGAACCACAATGTCAACTGATTTTGTGTGGTCTGATTGGATTGCATGTGGCAAGGAATTTAACCTCTCTGACCTACCTGAATGTGTTATCATAGCATTTAACAAGGACATGCAGATTCTGACAAACCCATTGACCTCACTCATGCAGACAAACACTCCTGTTGCCAACATTCTTGTCAATGCTACACTTCCAAAAATTGTAAGCTGTCCTCTAGAGCAGCTTGCCTCTCTCCCTGATACAGTGTTCTCACTCAACTTTCCAACTGCTGGAATACTTGTCAATTGGTTCTACATGGACATTCCTCCACTCAATTTGTCACATGTGCTTGCACGTGTCATTGGACAAGCCTGGATGGATGGGTGTGAATCAGTGATGTTGCAAATCTGAGATTGTGCCTGCCTTTGTGGTTTGTTCACTAGTGGTTACAAATGGGTCTTCTTCTTCATTGTCGGGAGAGGTGGGCTGCAGGATGAAGAGAGTTTGAGATCATAAAGAAGTCTACAAACAGTGGAATCAGCATAGACCTCAGCTGCTTTGAGACCAAGGTGACCTCTATAGTTTAGGTTGGGGTATACAGCTTGGGGGTTATGCAAAGGAGTGCACCTTGCTGTCAGTGGATATTGCAGACATGCTTGGACAAAACTGGGTTAACAACCAACAACTTGTTGGTTTTGAAATTGACACACTTTACCTTGGCATATACTCATGCCTGCTAAAACAGGCCAAAACTGACTCATCCTTATGTGAAATTGAGGTCAGAACACTCTCCATGTTCTATGCATTACAGAATAACAACTGGGACACATACAGTGATTGTTCACATCCACCACTGTGGAGTCTATGGATGCTGGGTGAAGCCTTGTGACTGGGAAATATAAAGGAGCTATGCTTCCCCTTGGATGTCAACAATAGTCATTATCAAGCCATGTGCATTGACAGCAAATCACAAAGAGTATCGTTTGGCTGTGGGTTGGGGTGGGATATGCCTAAGAGCAACCAAACATCACTTACTTGATGGCTTCAGCATGGATCCAACAATCTACCCCAAGACTACTCTTGTGCTTGGGTATCACTGGGCATTCATGAGCAATACATTTTTGGTAACCCACCATGGTCCCCTCAGCACAAGGATGCATATCAGTTAGAGAAGATTTCTGAAATTCTGGATAACAATCATGAGGTTAGATATCGAAGTAAACTTCAATTCCAAAACTTACATTGGTATAGGAACCTTACAATGAACATTTAGCATCCTTTACAGCACTTTCATTGTCATACTTGGTGCTTCTTATACTGGTGTCATATCCACCAGCGCACCTTCCTGCCCCCCTACCTAAACCAGCATTCATTGAAGCAGAACTGAACCTTCCATGCCCTGAACCGACACACACTAGGACAGCAGTGCTGGGTGTGAAGTCAGTAGAGAAACCAGTGTTGCTACAACCAGCCTCACCTCCAATCACTGCACAACCACTAATGGCTTCAGTAACACAGCATGAAGGTCTTGAAGAGCCAAAATTAGCTACAGATGTACAAAACCAAAGATTGACCTTCAGGTCCATCCTGCTGAGCATAACATGGGTTTATTCAAGTTTTTCACCCCTGCCATATGAAAAGAAATGTCTCAAACATATAAGAAGCAGGCACTGGAGGCCAAGGAAAGGTGGATGCTTCATGAAGAAATGGCCATTCAAGCTGAGGAAAAGCTTGCACAAAAGTGTTTTAGAGAATGCCTGAAAAAGCGAAGGCAGGAGGAAGAAGGTGGCAGAGAGCATACCCATTGATGCCAACAGTCCATCAATTCATAATAATGGCAACATGCTGTCAAATGTCGTGGAGATGACATGACTCAAGCGCTACATCATTAATGTTCTGCAGAAAGACCTGAAAGGAAGAGGAAACATGAGGCTGATTTGTGGGTGCACATTCATTGTAAGCACCCAATCATCTTTGCAATGATGGTAGAGGCCCAGAAGTCTATCACCTTGCCAGGATTGTGCTGGAGCCCTAAAGAAATAATGAAACGGTGTCAGAAAAAGAGTTGGCTGGTCTTTAGGGGACTTACAAGACAAGTTGTTGGTTGGATGATTGGTCCACAACAAAATGGTACAATTGGTTGGAAGAGGGAGGCTTTTGCAAGCATAGCAACAAATGGATACATGCCACTCCCCAACAACATCTGAAAACCAGTACTGGATCAGTGTCCCAAAGTGCAAGACATGATTATAGACCAACTCAAGTGTATTCAAGGGTCTGGAACATTGGTTAATGTGGCTGCAGTATGAGCCATCATGACGGTGTACCTGAACATTCATACTCTAGATGTATCAATGAAGTTGTGGTGCAGTGATACATGGATACACAAATTTGTTTTTCGTACACCTGGACTTTGTTGGACCATGTGAAAACCAACTAAAGCCATGCAGAAGGTACCATCAAGAGCAAATGAGCTCATTGAGAATTCCTTCTTCCACCAAACTCCTACTTGCCAAGACAGTGATACACTCTAAGCTTATAAACTGGCAATGTTATCAACATAAGCTTGACTATAAGGTTGAGATGTGTCTATTAACTTGTCTATAGTCTGGCGTTACATCTAGACTTGGTGACTGAGTATGCATCTAGACTGTGAAACTTGTTTGCAGTTGTCTTTGTTTGAGACTAGGCTATATACTGAGTTTGGTCATACTTAAACATGGCTAGTATAGTTAATTGGTGTCATTGATGATCCTAGACAAGTTGAACTCTCAGGAATTCATGTCTAGTGCTAAGAACTATACTACAGCTATGATTTGTGACAATCACATGATTGAGTCTAGGGGAAAGGAGGAAAGAAAGTCCAAAGGTGTCCTCTAGACTACCAGAAACCTGATCCAGCATTGCATTTGTCAGCATTGGTGTACTGCATGGTTCACTGAGTTGGGAGAGTGCTTAGAAAACAGGACTAGGAATGTCATGGTATCAGATAGGCTGATTGCAAGGCACCTGAGGCTTAGTAAAAGTGTTTCAAAGCAGTGTCTGGAATGCAGATCCATGTGGTTGCAGTACTAGAACTGCTATGCCCAGGTACAGCCATACTTCAAAAATAGGGGTAGGTGGCACAGCATATGGCAACCACCCTCAGAGATCCCTTTCTTGTTTTCTTTCTGATTCATCTAGACCATATACACACATGGCCAGGTACATACCATCTCGATTCATCTATATTTATATCTCTAGAGCTGTATATAAGGATGTCTAGGGCTCATAGTACCACTAGATAACTGCCCCTTGCCTACTATCTGTATTTGGCTTGGTGTTAAACAATTTGGTTTTGTTTGTTCATCTCTAGCATGAGATTGATGTGTTTGTGATTTGAGTTTTGAATTTTCAAGTTGTGATTTTGGAGTTTTGAGTTTGGATTTTGAGTTAAAGTTGGTTTTGCATCTGTTGGTGCATTGTTTTGTGTCAGATATCATAGTCCGCTGTTTCTAGGAGTTAGACAACTGCTCTAGAAGTTCAAAGACTCTTACTAGTCTGAAATAGACAAGTTCCAAAGCATTTCCCTGCTTGAGACACTTTTCTAGAATTACTCAGGACATTAAAAGACAACTAGTGCATATTGTTTGTGGTGTGTTTTGTGGTTCAGAGGCTTTGTTTAGATGCTTTTGATCACAGATCTCCCCTAGACATTGTGTTGACAGTTCTGCTCCTGTGCACCGCCACCCTGAGCATCTCTATCAACAGTACCATATGCCAGGGATGCTTCAAGGTTAATGTCGATCAGACATTGATAGGCCTTCTGATGGTGGCAGGCCTCACCTTTGATACATGTGGAACAAAGCAAATAGCCACAGTTAGCCATGAGGATAAGCAAGCCTTCACACTGGCTGTTGCAATCTCCACTTCTGGAGACCTCCTCCCATTCCAATGCATCTATCACAGCCTAACATCAGCAAGTACACCTTCAAAGAATACAAAATTTTACCAGGAGGCAACCAAAAAAGGTATCATGTTCAAATACTCTGGAACATGAACACATTGGTCAAACCTAGAGACAATGAAAAAGTGGACAGAGTTGATCCTTATCCCATATTGGAAGGGTAAAATGGAAGAGTATGGACTCACAGACCAAGAATGCATCTTACAACTGGATGCATGGAGGGTTCATACCACTGTGTACAAAGAATGGATCCAACGAGCACATCTGTGGATCACTCTTGACTTTGTGCCTGCAGGATGTACTGGACTTGTGCAGCCCTGTGATGTTGTGATGCAATGTCCTATTAAACTGTCAATTTGACACTCCCAACAGGCTGATCTCATTGAAGAGGTGAAGATAAAACTGGACAGCAAGGGAAACATGCAACATGCCATTGTACTCAACAAGACATTAGGTACTTTATGGAATTGAAGTGTGGGGTGGATTTTGAAAGCTTATGAAGACATCAATAAACTAGAGATAGTAAAGAAGATGAGACTTACCTTCATCCTTGTCCCATGCTGATATGCAAATGAAGGCCTTTGAGCTCTGCATAGCAGGCCAATTCAATTTCTCCTTCAAATCTCTGACTAGTGTCGAGGCTCTACATGCTCTTTGTGAGATTCAGCAATGTGATCTGGACCATTGGTGAAAGATCACTCTGTGAGAATCAGTTGTGGAAGTGAAATATGAAGATGGTTCAGACCAGAGTGACAAAATTGAGGACAACACAACATTGAGCCCAGAGGAGCTAGCTAATGTTCTGATATAGGAAGCAGACAGAAAAGGGACTCTAGAGGGTTATGAGATTGAAGAAGAAAGTGGAATTGTGAAACCATATGAACCTGAAGAAGAGGCCGAGGTAGAACCAGCTGCACCCATTTTGGACATGACACTCCAGGCTTTTTTAACCAACATAGCAGAGAATGGGACTCAGCGACACAAAAGCGGAAATGAAACAGGAAGTATGATTCAGTGAGTTGGGATTGTGCATAGGGTATTGTTGATCATGATAACAAATTTCACATGCTTGATGCATGAATGACGCATTTTGTGACATAAATAAGTAGATGTAGTAAATTCAAGGGTTCAAGGTGCTTACAACACCTGTCCCCCCCTTAGTTCCTGACCTCAGATGGAGGGAGGACTGTCCCCCCTACTTTAGTTCCATTCCCAGGTCTGGGGGGACAGGGACAAACTTTAGTTTGAAAAAGTACAGTAGTACAGTAGATCTGTAATCATCAGTGTAACTAATGAGTAGGGCACACCAAGGTAAGCCTCAAAGGGAACATATGTACCAACTTTGCATGGCCAAGTATCTCAGCCTGTTATCTGAGTCGCCAGACACTCAGAAGATAGACATATGTCATTGTGAAAATGAGGCAATACAAAGGTGTATCTGACATGCAACTGACATGGGGAAAACATAGAAAATCTATGCTAGAATCAGCCCCACATGACACACAATCATGTGAGATTGAGTCTGTCAGTGTGTGTGATCCTATCCTCTCCAAGTTTTGCAAGACAGCTTCATCAAAGCATCTGGCCAACCCTTGGCCTAACATTGCTTCTGAAGTTTCTCCTCCACAGCCTAAGTTTCTTTGTAATACTTAACTGAACTTACTGAAGGTGAAGATACCTTGGCTAACAGTCACAACAGCCAACAAACCTCCCCACATCTTATTATCATCCACCTTCTTCATCACCTTCCTTCTGCTCAGCCTCTATAACTGGTTTCTGAGCTATATGCCCCATATCGACATAATCACTTGAAACAAAGAGCTTTATGAATCCTGTATCCTGTGGATCATTCTCAGATATAAACTGAATAGGATTGCCACTGCCTGTGCTGTATCCTACTGTTACTGATCCAGGCTGATCAGCTTGGAGTGCATGGAGGGGCAGGTTCAATTTGGGGCTGTATGGGGCAAACCATTGCTGTTAGGAAGATTAGCTCTTTCAATGAGTCAAGAAGGATACTATAGTCTGAAGGATCAAAATAAAAAAGATATGGAAAGAAACTATTCAGTGTATAATTCTCATCTTGAGTCCATACCTGTAAGGCGACGAGCAAAATGAGAGCTTATCAGGCCACTCAAAGACTCAGTGAAACTTATAATACCAAAACTAAAGAATACAGCGAATAGCTAGTAGCTTAAATACTGAGTGGTTATCTTCTGGGGCGTAGGGAATAGAGTTAGAGGGGAAAGATACGAAGGGAAAGAGATAAGCTATCTCTGCCTCATGTCCGCGATAAGCTATCAGAAGTTAATTTAAGAGATAGCAGATAAGTGAAATGAAAGATAGGGTGATATGAGTGTGAAATGAATAGGGTTCTGATAAGGCATGTGGTTGGGCGCTTGATAGGACGGGCGCTAAAGTGGGAAATCGTAACATTACCCCCCCTTTAAGATCATGGTCCCCATGATGGCGTGGTGAATTCGAACATCGGTTTGAAGGAGTCGAGGATAGTTCGGTTAGAGGTAATAATGATTCCTCGATTGAAGGACGTTGGTTTCGGTTTGTGAGGGTGTGATTTGTGGAAATTTTCCACTTCTTCTTCGGCATGGCGTACATTTCCGCGAGGTTCCCAGGAGTTTTCGGCATCAGAAAAGCCTTTCCATTTGACCAAGTATTCGATATAGCGACCCTTTTTGCGGCTGTCTATGACGGCTTCGACTTCAAATTCTTCTTCTCCTTCGACTAAATCCGGTGGTGGTGGTGGTTCATTAGGTTGGATGTCGAAGGAGGGTTTGATGAAAGGTTTGAGCAATTTTTCGTTGAAGACGTCATGTTTCCTTCGCCAAGTGGGGTTTTGCGGTAGTTTGAGTCTATATGCCGCTTGTCCCACCTTTTCTGTGATTGCAAAGGGTCCGTGTCGTAAATGATCTAATTTTTTGGCAGGTCTCTGAGTTTTGATGTTTGTTCCTTCTAGCCAGACTAGGTCTCCGGGTTTATAATCTCGCGACGCGGAGCAGTGTTTGTCGAACTGTTGTTTCATAGCCTCCTTTGCTAAAGCTAAGGCAGCTTCCGCTTCTTGTCATGCGTTAGAGAGTCTTTTAACCCACTCAGTGGCTGAAGGTACTTGGTCTCTTTGTAGTTCTGTTCCGGTATAAGGGTGATAACCGTGGTCGGTGAAGAAGGGTGATTGTTTTGTCATGGAATGAACTCGATTGTTGTAACTGAATTCCATGATGGCACACCATTCGCTCCAGTTGTCTTGCAGATAGTTGACGAATAAGCGAAGATATGCTTCTACTTCCTGGTTTGCCCTTTCTGTTTGGCCGTCCGTCTCTGGGTGATAACCTGTGGATAAATGCTGTTTGATGCCGAGTTGTTTGCATATTTGGTCCCATGCTTTGGCTACTGTTTGGGGTCCTCGATCTGAGATTAGAATCTCTGGAAGACCGTGATACCGGATTACTCTATCTCGTATGAGATTGGCAAATCCTTCTGCGCTGAGTTCTATGTGTGTGGGTTCTACGTGTATGCGGTGGCTGTAGGTGTCGGTGAATACTTCAATTGCATTGAAGCTGTTGGATTCGGGGAGAGGTCCAATCATGTCTGCTGTGACCTTTCGCCATGGTTGTTTGGGGATGTCGTGTGGATTAAGAGGGGCATGTAGAGGCTGTCGATCAATCTTGTCTTCTTGACATTTGATGCACCCGTTTGTGTATCGGCGAATCATTTTTTGCATTTGTGGCCACCAATAGTTTCGTTGGATGAGTTCCTGGGTTTTGTACCGCCCAGGATGTCCGGCTAATGGGTTGTCATGGTGGTCCCGAATGATTCGTTCACGGAGTTTGTGGTTTTTGGGTACATATATCCGACTGTCGTAAAAGATTAGTCCATCCGATTCCTTCCATTTCTTGTCTTTTCCTTCTAGAGCTTGTTTGGCTGAAGGATCTAGTTTTCGCAAGGGATCCTTTAGCTCTGGTAGGTATTCTGGTGGGTCGTGGATTATGACTGCTTCTAATGCCCTGAAGGTCATAGGTGCTAGCATGACAATATTTTCATTGTCTTTGTGTCCCATGTCATGGTCTGGTCGCCTGGATAATATGTCCGCCCATTGATTCTGTTTGCCCGGTTTGTGGTGTAGCGTGTAATCGTAGTCTGCTAGTTCTGTGATCCAGCGGGCTTGTCGTCGATTTAGTTTCTGAGGTTGTCGGAAATATTGCAGATTCTGATGGTCCGTCCAGATTTCGAAGGTCTGTCTGGCTCCTAGTACCAGGTGTCTCCATTCGGCTAGCGCTTCCATGATCGCAAGCATCTCTTTGTCATAGATCTCGTAATTTCGTTGTGTGGGTGAAAGCGCTTTGGAATAGAAGGCAACTGGGTGCCACTTGTCTCCTATTTGTTGAGAGATTACCGCACCGATTGCTCCTTCCGATGCATCTGCTTCTATTCTAAATTGTCCTTCGTCTTCTGGTATATGAAGGCAGGGTGCTGTCGTAATTGTTTCTTTTAGTGTATCAAAGGCCATTTGTTGTTCCGTTTCCCATTTCCAGGTGTCGTTTCTGGTTAGCTGTGTCATGGGTTTGGCAATTTTACTATAGTCTTTGATGAACCTTCTGTAGAAATTGCAGAAACCCAGAAACTGTTGTAGCTCCTTTTTGTTGTTGGGAATCGGCCATTTTCGAATACCATTGACCTTGATCGGGTCCATTTCAACTTTGCCTTCCGAGACAATTAATCCTAAAAACTCTATTTGTTGTTTTTCGAATTCGCATTTTTCTGGTTTTAAATATAGTTTGTTGGCGCTTAGAATGGATAGGACTTGACGAACGAGTCTGCGGTGTTCGTCTAGGTTGTTGGTGAAGATGAGTATGTCGTCAATGTACACGAGGACCTTTCCTGTATTAATCAGGTCTCATAAGAGTTCATTCATCATTGTTTGGAATGTAGCAGGCGAATTCGTGAGTCTGAAGAACATTACTAGAGGTTCGAACAGTCCTCGATTGGTTAGGAAGGCCGCCTTCCATTCGTC
>QLOY01003294.1:0-24207 GCA_003313965.1 Megacollybia marginata
ACAGCATCACCACATCATTGGCTGCCATCATGGAGAATATCATGCCATGTAAAGATCATTTTATATCTCCCATTGACTTGTTTCTGAATTCATGGATAGTAGTATACTATTGGCTCAGAGGCAGACCCAGTACACCTGAGGTCCAGACCTCAGGTTCAGGTCCTCTCTTATCCCAGACCCAACAGGTCCAGGTCTGACACAGCCACAGGACCTGGACCTGAGGTTTGGGTCAGGTCAGACCTGGGTTCAGTAGGTCCTGGACCAGACCATGGCCAGGTATAGCCCCTTTGTCATTGAAGACAAAGCTGGACTTACTGCCTTAGATTACCAGAGTCTTGTGAACAAAAACATGATCCTTTCAATGAGAAACTACTAAAACCCTTCACAAAACTGAGCTTTGATGTAGAACCACAAGACATACCCAAGGGGGTACCAACCAATCAACTGAGTACCAGGGGTTATATAAAAAATTAAGGCCTTGGGCAATGGACCAACCAACTGACACATGATGTGAACTGTGATGTATGTGCATAAATTTGCTGTTTCCGGACAACTGTGTACCAATCTGCTGTTCAGTTTGTACTTCCCTTGAAGCAGTCCTATTTCATGACTTGGAGGCCTCTCACATCCTCATAAACCTGCCTCCCAGCCAAACATGCATATGGTTACTAATCAGTTCAAAGTCACGTTATTAAGTGAATAATGTACGTGTACATGACTTATTCATCCAGGTTCATATTGGGTTCATAACTGTATGCCAGTCAGATGAAATGGGTCATGCAGCACTCTATTCACTTGTGATTATTAATCAGTGGTAGTGATACCCCCAGAAAACCCACCAGCAGCCTAGATTTTATGAGGTTGACCAAAAATTTATGCTGCCTGGTGGTAAACTGACCAACCAACCTGCAGTATGGTCTGGTTCCCCCTTGGACATATCACAGAGATCATTGATGAAAAGGAAGAGTAGGAAGTCAAACAAATCTTAGACACCCATAAACAAGAAAGAACAATTCAATACCTCATCAACTAGAAAGGTTACTCCAACATAGAAAACTCATGGGAACCTTACAAAAATGTTTGGCATTGGTAGACAAATGCAGAAAACCCAACAAAACCATAACCAACAACAACAGCCAAATGGATTGTTTTCAAAGGGAACTGCACCATTTGAGATTCCCTTGAACCAATGTAGAACATAACCAATCTTCTGTTTTCCAGACTCCTTACATGCCTTTAAGTTGTTTCTCTTATCTATAGGTGAATGGACCAATGCACAGACCATGAGTAGTATAAAAAGTGCATAGAATCAGTGTGTTTGCTAGTCTGAATATTAAAGATTCCTCTTGCTTACCAGAACAACCTGAAGTCTTCAATGAATGGCTAAAGCCTTAATACACTCCACCTACAATTCTCCATGTGCTCCTTTTGACTCTGTATTGTATTTGAACTGCACCAAGATATGACCTCACTCTCAAATTCTGAGCTAAGTCAAATTTGAGATGTTTCAGTATTGTTAGCTCCTGGTACCATGATGACTTGATGAATCTAGTGTCCAGTTTGAGTACATTTTTCTTGATGGGATCAATATAGTTTGTTTAATGTTATATTTTACCCTCTGTATCCAATTCTTCCTTCTAGAAAGAGAAGAAAATGCTTTTCTCCACCACCCAGAAGAGCTTCACTAATGAACCTGTGCAGTGTTCAGGAAGCGTCTAAAGTTACACCCACTTTGGAATGGGAAGTAAAGTATCTATAGTCTTTAGTAGGATGTACATTTCCTCATCATGCTGCTGAGCCAAGAGAGATTCTGTGGTATGTAGTTCAGTCCCTGCATTAAATACATGGGTGTGAATGTTTCCTGTACTTGGCCTTAACAGGGAAAAGGCTACTGTATAGGTCCATTGAAGTCAAGTTTTGTATTGAGTTCTGATTCTCTGACAGTAATCTTAGCGGCTGGGTTAAAGTGACACCAGAGGATTTGGGAAAATAAAAGTCTACAGGTCAGGGGACACAGATATATAATTTGCTGATAATTGCTTGAGAGTGAACATGGTTTGGATGGGTGCAGGAAGCACTCCATAGCTTCCATCTATCTAAATGTGGATCATCAATTGTCAGACTTGATGGACATGGATTGGTCTCTCCTAGACAGACAAATCCATGATCATTTGATATGTGACAACCGCCAAAGTGTTGCCAAAAAAGCGCTCATGATCAGGAATAACACTCAGAGCCAGAAGTACGGAGTGCTAGTGAAAACAGGAGCATGAAGTCGCAGTCTTTTGAAGGGTTGGCTTGTACGACAGACTATAAACTTTGAGGCAGAGTTCACATCACGTTGACGACGCATCATTCATTCCTATATTTTGGTGCGATAGCTTCTATCCTCCCCAGTGCCCACCCAACAAAGAGGGAAATAATGGAGATCAAAGCTGCAGCAATGCCGAGAGCTGCTAAGACAAGCCCGATCTTTGTGTTGTATAGATCAATTATTGGTTTTAACGAAGTGACGAATGCACTGATAGCAATTAACAAAGTCATCCTTGATTGACTTGATCGTAAAAGCTGTATTGTAGATTGAGATGCTGAGAATTTCAGGAATTCGTTCCGCCTGTGTTGTGAAGAATTCAGACTTGGTTGTGGAGACGGTGCTTACTTACTCTGGCAGAGGTGGAACTTCGATGGGATATGGGATGGGCGTCATCAATTCTGGTTGGAATACCTTGATAACATGAAATTCTCGTTCAGATATAATGAGATTTTGGTGATCATCGACCGTCAGAGCGTCTTTGCAGAAGCCGTATGCAACTATACCTGCAACACTCAGCATCAACTTCAGATACGAAACCCTAAATGACGGACCCTCTGCAGATCCAGCACAGGCCCAAGCCTTCCATAGACTCTTCATGACTACAGGCTGTTTTTGCTCCACGCATGCTTTCAGTAAGGATGGTGGAGTTTCAGTATGCCATTCGAAGGATATGAATGGAAATCGGAATCTGAGAAATCGTGCTGTAGGACTATCCCGTCGGGAGTTGGGAGTTAGTCCGTATAATAATTCGTCATGTTGTCTTGGCAATTCTGACGCTTTTATTTCCCACTTCCCTTTGAGGTACCGATTAAATCACCTCCCACTCAATGATAACATATTACTCACCAGACTCATACTCAAAGGCGCTTAGAAACTCTCCAGCTTGATGCGTGATTTTTTTTGGATCTTTCAAATGCTCCGTGAGTGGAACTGGGATTGTCATGGTCTTACTCCTAGAGATATAAAAACAAACATACCAAATGAGCAGTAAAGGAGGTCCTGAACGATCTCTTGAATGTTGTCAAGTTGCGAGCGTATATTTCGTCGCTTCAGTATTTCATATTCGAAGACGGTGTGTTTGCCCGAATGCAGGTGTAGATTAATTCCCATTTGACGATAGCTTGGCTTGGAGAAGTCAGAGATTGATATTATCCAAGTATATCTGTCTTACAGGAGATACTCCGGTGAATTTCACTTCCCTCCTCCGCTCTGGATGCTATGAATAGTTGTCAGTAGTTCTCGTTCTTCTTATATGTGTAGGATTACCTGGGTCTGATTGGATAGAGTTTTAATTCGTGTGAAATTCTGCTGAAAATAACACTCACATGTACACCGCCAGTGATAGGAGGCTCATTTCTGCTCGGTTCACTTAGAGATCTTCGATGTGAAGGACGAGTCATAGATGAATTACTAAGCGGAGGAGGATTGGTACGGGGTGACACTGGGACTTGTAGAGTGTTGGTAGACGCCTGACCAGCAGCCTGAGAATAAGGTGGCCGTCTAGGAGGCTCCCAGTCAGGACTAGGGCTTCGACTTCTAGGTGGATCGGACAAATCCCCCTCAGGAGACGGTGGAATTAATTGCACCGATGGTACAGATACCTCAGAATTGATGTGCATGGACGAGACAGAATTAACATCAGGACTTCTTTCAGGACTTCTTTGCGCCATCTACACTCGAAAGTCAGAACATAAAGTAGTTTTGCGGATATGACACAGCACCTCGACATCACTGTGATTTCGTCCAGTTATTAAAAGCGGCAAAGTAGGACTGTATGTAGCATGTCCAGATGAAGCATATGGACGTGAACCGCGAGACCATTGATCTTCTGGAATCTATGAACTATCAGAACTGTGGAGAATTTATGTAAAAAATTACTCGTTCTGAATGCATATTCTGCATATTCCACCAAGGGCCCTGCGGCTCACCTCTTGGATTAACTGTCACTCCAACTGAACCGCCATCAACGGAAGCAAAAGAGGAAGGATGCCAGTGAATTCCCGAGCCTGGATATTCCGAATAAAGGGGGGCATCATGGGAGTTTTTCTTGCGCCAGAATGAAAATCGCATATTTATTTTGCGAAGAGACTTTGAATCAGGAAGGGAGGAAAGAACCTTCTTTATCGGTTCAAGGGCGCTTAACAGTACAATACTACCTTGGCAACAATCAGCTAAAATCCAACCTGTCAAAATATCTGCTGATCGAGGCTGTTCTTATTCGGAGCTTTATTTTTTCTATCAAGTTGTGTCATGACTTTCAATGGCTAAAGATGTGACAGATGTCAGTATACAGGTGACAATATTTTGACCATTTATTCAACAGGTAAATGAATGCAACAGTGACAACATCCAACCGCACTATACCCGAAACGATTCACTTTCCGTGATTACATATGTCACTGATTCAGAAAGACCGTTTCAAGTTACAAACGCCGTAATCCTTGATCTACAGTCACCGTCGTCCTCTGTAATCCTCGTTCAAACCGGGTGTTCACGACCAAGCCTGACGATCCATCCCATAGTATAGCCTGAGCCATGTAATTTTTAGCTAGGATATAGGGATGATCGATATCATTACCTTGTGCCGGCGCACATTTCCTTCCTCCTTCCTTCCACAGTCACCTGTCAATCATGAGCTGTCGGCGCCTTAGGAAAGAAATATAACGGACATGCCGTTACGAATGACCTTTTAGGTCAATTGATTGTACGTATATAATCAACGGCTCTGAACATCTTGTCCTTCGCAATGAGACGTCATTCATTTTACAGTAGTACGAGACGCTTCCGGTGTTAGACCGATTGCACCCCAAATTCACGCCCAGACTCGACCAAGTCCGGTTCGATTGTTTCGAATTCAAGCTATACAGAGGATGGGACAAGATGAAAATGACGCACCATCAGTTCACATTGGACGTTCTTCACCGTCGAGCCAAGGCCTCTCATCCCAACATGAACCCCCACTCGAAACTATGAGAATCAGCCCATACCAGGAAGACAAAGATCGAACGCAAACTGTTACCGCTTTGTTCTTTCCCCACTGAGTATCTCCTAGCAAACAGAACCGGAAGCAATGGAAGCAGCGGATTTCGCATGCAGTCACTTCCAATTAACAGAAATGTAACAGCGTCAGCAGTTCTTACCTTAACGTTAGCTGGAAACAAGCTGGAAAGCGTTGCAAGGTGGGAAAGGACCTTGGAACCATCACCACGAAGCATTAGAAAGATGTGGAAAACAACGGACGTGTGTCCTTAACATGAACGCCATGGTGGTAAATCAGAGGAGTCAGAGGCCGCCGCTGCCAGAGGCATATTTCCGAAGGTGAGTAAGGTTCGATGTTGATATCCACGTGAGTCACGGCCGACGGCTGTGAGCCGAGTGAAGCCGTCTCTGAGCATCGGCTCGGCTCGGCTGGCTCGGCGGCTGAAATTGAGCCGAGCCTCCCCGGGCCGTGTCGGTAGCAATGTCAATGAGCCTGAGCTGCTTTGAAAGGACAAGACTATGATTCTTTAGCTTTACAAATTGCTGCTCAGATCAGATTTTCCTAATCAGGTTCAACTGTATCCACTAAGCGCCCAATAGAGTACTTGAAAGAAGTGTACAGTATATACGGCATGGTAGGTAAAAATACAACGACGTTCGAGGTTTTTATAGGACTCGTAAGTAAGAATGTATCAGGGATCACAATCATCAATACATATTTGAGTCTCGAGATTACTTACTTAACTGATACGGCAATCTCCAGTCGGGCCCGTCACACGCGTGACACTGGTTCCCTCGTCCTGCAACGACCCGAATGGCACCATCCCCTTAGGCATATCTCTATGTAGATTCTTTTATATTCTGAAACACTTCTTGGCCATACGAAATGCGAAAATGACACCCGGACAGACAACGCTCCCCGACTTGGTTGCTTCGTGGATCCGAATCCGTGGTCGACTACTCGTTTACGTGACTATTTACACATTCCAGAGTTGGGCGATACCATACTTAGAGCCCAGATGTTGGGTATGCGTGCCTGCGTAAACCTCTATCGTCCGCAAGCTTACCCCCACGACGCATATAATAAAAATGTATCATAACCTCGTTAGTTTCTTCGTTTATTACCGTATTTCTGCTCACTTTGTCTAGAATCTGCCGAGCTGGTGACCGTTCTGCACTTCCTGCACTCTACGGTATCAAAGTCGTTTCGCTCTGTTTCGGATAGCATTCGAGGCGACCGGAGACGGAAGACAAGGCGGTTTCTGGTGTTAAGGTAACCCTCCGCTGTCGAATAAGACAAAGTTCTCGTGACGACCTTGTTGCGTAGTCCAGTATCGCATCGGCCTTCCCCTTGGATCCTTCAATGCACATAGAAGTACCCTCAACGTCTTCCCAAATACGCTCCTTCACCATACCATTCACGTCGTTCTCATTTGTTCCTTCAGTTGTCGCCTGGGGTTGTATTTGAGTGGCAGGGGCGCCTCACTTACTCAATGACCGATGTCGTCGGAAATTGATCATGAAGGTCCTTCTGAGCCCACGTTCGTCACTCCATTACCCAAAAGGCTGTTTCCCACTTCCGAATTCTCGCCCAAGGGATCCTCATATTTTGGCTGTTTTTGTATCAAAGTTCTCTAAACTCCCGCTATCGATAGGTGTCTTGTAGCGGGTAGCTGTATACAAGCCTTGTGTCGTACCTAAAATTGCATGCCTTCGATTTAATCTTGCACGGCAAAACGTTGAACATGCACATAATTTCACCTAATTACTTTATAGCTTATTATTCTATTTCTCCGAGCTGGACGGTAGCTTTTTCCGACTCCCAGGTTTTTTCCCAAGCAGTTTTCCTGGACCGGTTTTTTGAAGCACCCGATCCTAGCAGTTTTAAATACATTAGAACCACGTACTCATCGGGGTCTTTGACCTTGCCCTTAGTGGGCGCAGGCGGATTCAAATATAGCAACATAGCAGCTTCATAGCATCAGAGGATCAGAGCACAGCCCCAGTTTCATTGCATGTATGCGCGTGTTATACCACGCTCTCCCTCAACTTTCTCCATCTAACAGTATACATGAGCAGAAATTCCCCTTCGTCTTTTGTACAGCAGGCTATTCAGCACCCAGAGCAGGTGAACAAGAACATCTTGAAGGAGACAGTGGGTATGGCGGCTGATCTTGCAAAAACCGTAGCAGAATTGACAGCAGTCGTTGCGGATATCCTGCAGGATGTTCCTTATGTGAAAGGTATTGCAGGGACTATTGCACAGATCATTAAGATCAGAGATGTAACACTGATCTTATTGTACTGAGCTGTGCTGAATCTGTTCCAGGAGATGAAATTTCAGAAAGAGCACTGTAGTGAGCTCATGGAGAAGGTCCTCCAATGCTCGCATACACTTTTTTCGGAATTGCTTGAAATCAGGCAATCTTTAAGTCACCCAGCTCTTGTCTCACTTGGGAAAGATTTGGAGGAATACTGGTGGTATGGACAATGCTCTGTGCTTGTGATGTTCAACCTAACATCATGTTACAGTATTCTTCAGCAAATACACCAAGGACTCTGTGATTTCAGCTCCAGGGGTGTTTTTAAGCGGCTAGTGGACCGAGGAACAGCTAAATTGGATAAATATAATCGGATGATAGATGAATTCAATGATGTTACATCAGTAAGTCCTAGCATTCCATCCAATGCTTCAGTTGTTGATGTCTCCATAGTTCAAGATGCTGGCCCAGTTAGTGAGAGCTAACACAGGAGTGCAACCAGCCTCATCTGCACTGTAGGTTTCATAAGCATTCCCATGCAGCTAAATAAAATATTTATTAGTCAATCCCAATTCAAACCAATGCCACCTGCCCCAATGGCCATGGTTGGGAGAGATCTTGAGAAAAATGCCATTGTCCAAACATTGTTAAATACAGAGCATCCACGTATTGCTATACTGGGATCTGGAGGCATGGGTAAAACAACATTAGCACTTTCAGTCCTCCATGCACCAGAAATTAAGGATCACTACAAAAACCAATACTTTACTTCATGTGAAGCAGCAACCTCAGTTGATCTCCTGCTGTCTGAGTTGGCAGATGTCCTGGCGATACCTCCAGATAGCCGAGATTCAAACCTTTATAATAAGGTGCTTCACATCCTCAACCAATCATCAACTATCATCTGTCTTGATAACTTTGAGACAACATGGGTTGAGGTGCAACCTCGACGACCAGTGGATGATCTTTTGAGCCAGCTCAATTCTCTCTCAAATCTATCCATCCTTGTCACTATGCGAGGTACAGAGCGGCCCACAGGTATTACATGGTCAAAACCATTGTTTCCTGCACTACAACCTCTCCAGCTTGATGACAGTATGCAGATTCTTGCAAATGCAGCAGCTCATGAGAGTGTAACTGTCACTACCAGTGATAAACACATCTGCAAGCTTATTCAGGAGGTGAAAGGAGTTCCACTTGCTGCAACCCTTCTGGGACATCTGTTGCAAGATGGTGTTGAAACTGGTGAATCCCTGTGGAATAGGTGGCAGGAAGAACACACCAGCATCATCAAAACTGATGATAATGATCATCTCTATAGTCTTGATGTCTCCATTCAACTGTCAATGAACTGCTGGTACATGAAAAAAGTTCCTGATGCAAAACAATTGCTGACAGTGCTTGCTCTGCTTCCAGTAAGGATAACCACAGGTGCAGGTAACTCACAGGTACCTGCAGGTATATCCGTGGGAAAACCTGCTAAAACCTGCATCTGACACCTGCAGGTCCAAGAAAGACGCTGGAGTGCAGGTACAGGTCTATAATCCAGGAGTTGCACAGGTACCCACAGGTACCTGCACCTGCACCTTACTGGCACAGCTTGGATGTCTTCAGAATTAAGCAAACTACATTCAATCAACTATATACATGTCCATTATCTTCTACTCTCCACTGTGGACCTTTCTCCTTCATGTTCATAATAATTTGGTCCTTTGGAATGAGTCCATGTTTATTCCATGCTGCATAGACAGTTGCAGCACGAACTGACTTATCTGACAGGTTGTGGCGAAACTTGCTAACCATCCGGCCACTTCTGGAAAAACTATGTTCTCCTGTAGTAGATGTAGCTAGCATTGCATAAGTATCAAGTCTCTTCAATAAAAAGATACATTACCAGGTGCTGATAAGAAATCAATTGCCATTTGAGCAAATGCAGTCCGAATTGGGTCTTTACTGCTTTCAAGAATGCTGTTCCAATACACCAAAGGACCAGTGTCCTTAACAATGGGACTATGGAGGAATTCAGCAAGGATATCAGCAGGAGTTGTTGAGTCTTCTTCCTCAGCCATAAAGCGTGCATAACGATTCTAACCATGGTCAGTTCTACTTGGAGCGTGAAGCCAAAAAGACCTCACCTTGGTCTTAGGTTGTTGGGATGATGATGATGCTTCAACAGTAGTGGGACAGTATCGCTTCCACTCATCCTGGACAAGTTTAATGACTTCATCAATCCAGCTTTGAGGCCACTTGTGCTTGCGAAAATATTGAAGTTTGTAACCAGGGTGTAACACTGATGATGGTCTTAGTTCACGTTCACTAGAGATTGCAAGACATACCCATTGCAATGCGGTAGATTATGGAGTCATCAGTCAGAGCATAGTACTTGTTTAAATGTCTAAGACTGAGTCATGACCCAAAGCGAACAGCGGGATGAAGGTCTTCGTCATCACGGGCTGCAGAGAGTGCATTTGTTAAGCCATCAATCTCAGGGATGACTTGATGAATGAGAGGAACAGACTCCTGTTCCATTTTATTCGTAGAGATAAGAAAGAGCTGTTACAAAGGTATTAGTGAAGAACACAACAGTACTCAAACACGTACATCAAGGAGAGGATGAAGTTGCTCTAGAATGGTCCACTCCTCTCTGGAAAGTGCATATTTGCGCAATCGCATCCCATTGGTATTGAATTTGGTCATATCACAGATATCGTCGCACACACTGTTAACATCAAGTGCACGACCAATCATCTCAGCATAGGTATTCCACCGGTTAGCGACTGCACGTATCAAGACTAGAGGTCGTTCGAGTTGTCGCTCCTTGCACATGTCTTGAAACGCATCACGGAGTTGTGAGCTCCAATGGACTTTCTTGGCCAAGTTTGTGAGCTAAAGGGCATGAAACAATGCACAGTTACAAATGAAAGACTAACTTTGAATAGAGAAAAGGCGGCCTCTTTCATCTGCTCCACAGTGCATTCTGGCCAACTGGACCGCATGTCAACTTCTTCGTCATTGTCAAGCGAGTCCAAATACTGCTCATCACGGGCTTCCACATCCTCATCAATCTCATTCTCAGCATCATCTTCCTCATCGAGGTCCTCAGCAATCAAGTCGAGCCATTCTGCATCAGTGTCAGAGGCTTCTCCAGGCTTTCGCTTCTTGAGACCGCGGCTGAATGGTCGAAGCAATGCCTTGACACAGAGGTTGAAGATGTGGCCTAGGCAACGAATACGCCCCTCTACACGAAAGTCGGGGATTTCTTTGGCAAGAGTCTCAACTAATGTATCATTATTGCTCGCATTGTCACCAACAAGGCTCAGTATCTGAATCAGACTTATAAGCAAAAAGAATTGCGACAAACAGGGCTTACCTTCTTGTCAATGCCAAAGTCTCGAAGGACTTGAGCCAGTTCCTTGGCAAGTAGAGGCCCTGTGTGTCTACCAAACACTCGTACAAACTCAAGTACGAATTGTTTCATCAGGCCTCTTTCACACATGGCTACAGTAATGCCAAGGAAAGGCAGGACGTTTGCAGATGCCCAACCATCAATACCAATATGAACTTTGCCAACAAAGTTCTTCAGCTTCTCTATAACGTTGTCGCGAGCAATTGAATGCATCTCGATAATGTCTTGGGATATTGTCTGAGGTGAGGGAATGTCAACCTTCGAGTAAAGCATGCGGGAGAATTCCAAAAATTCGGGGTCCTTGACAATGGCAAAGGGACGAGCTCGATTGGCACACCACGATGCTAGCAAGAACCGAGCCTTCGCAGCACTGTATGTTGTCCCAGCTGCGAAGTCGGTGATAGCGCCGTCTGGTACCACTTCACAACGGCTAATATGGGTGGCAAGATTGCCAGTGGAATCATCCAGTCGGTCTCGCTTCACTGAGATGCTTGGGTGGCTTCAAGATATTAAGAAAAAAAAAAGAAATCGAAAATAACAGAAACTTACGCTCGACAGATATACTTGTATAAAACCTTGTCGTCCTCAACGATAATCTCGGGTGGGCTTCTGAAATGCTCATAGACTTTTGATGTCCAACGAGCTTGCTGTATGACTGGGTGGCAATTAGCTTCAATCGTAAAATAAATGGCACATAGTTACCAAGAACCTCCTCGGGAGTTTTGCCTTCCCATTCTTTGAGTTTACACTGACGCTTGGTTAATTCCTTTCTAGCTCGCTTGAGCTGGGTCTGTGACGATGATGTGGGGGTGGTGGCACGCGCAGGGGATGAGGACCGATCACGAGAAGGTGAGCGAGAGGCGGGGCGTTTGCGACTTCCTCTAGGCATGATGGTGGAGATTGTTTGAGTGTGAGTTTGAACAACAAGCGGACGTGTTGTGTTTTGTTGACGGCAAAGAGGCCGAAATCTCCGATAAGTCCGACAACAAGCAATGGTCAGAGAGAAGTGTTTGAGGTCCACTCAAAAATGCACTCAAGGTACCTAGAAAGAATTCAGCTCCAATAACATAAAGGGAAAGTAAACGAACCAGTACTATAATGCAAATCAACATCCGTTCTCAAATCTACATTCGTCGCAGTTCCAACGTAACAACCGATCCTTTCTGGGCGTTTCTTCAGCTACCTGACATCGTATGAGTGGAGCGGGGATTATGCCGTACAGAGGAAGGGAGCAGGTGGCAGCACGAAGCACGTTCCACAGATTCAACTGCTTGAGCACGAAGCAAAAGCAGTCTCAAAGAGCAAACACAGAGTAAGCTCTCTGTTGGAGTGGAGGAAGGAGGTTGGAAGACGAGGTCGATCGAATGATTCTGAAATGACATAGTTTCGAGGATTGGACAAGGTAGGTAGAGAGGCATCACTGTCGACACGACCGCCTAGCAACTGCGAGCAATCGATCAAAGTCAGGGTTAGTAATGGCTCAGGGAAGAGTAGCGGGATAAGAGAGGAATGGGAGAAGGTACTCGTTACAGTTCATGACCCATAGTAAGGTTGGAAGATCCCCTTCTTCCTTGGTTCGATTGCCAAGGAAAGCGACATGAACTGTTCGACCCTAAATGAAGGATTAGTTGGTATTGTCGCTAAGAGGAGGAACATACCGCCGAAAAAGTCACCAATGAATCATCCTCGCCAAAACACTGGTTCGAACCCCTCGAACAATCTCCTCGTCTTATCCAACGGAGCAACCTGAAGCTTTTTTCATCCCATACGCGTCCATGATCAACGGCAACCTGGGAATTAGCTCGGGATCCGTGAACTTTCTTCGAGAGGTGCAAAGAGACGTTGGGAGTTCGATGGCAGGCCATGGGGCTGTATGAATTGACGTCGATGGACTGGGTGCAATACGAGGAGGTTCTGGAAGTACGAAGGTGGGAAGCGTTGCCCAAGATAAGTGAAACATAGAGGAAAGTTACGGAAACGACAGGTCATGGTTACGCCGTCGTCTCAAAATAGAATCAAAGAGCCGACATTTGTCGAACTGGATTCGTGGATGGGGAGAGATGGGCACACCATCCTATTCGTGTCGTGCTCTTCTTTGAGATCATCTGAGGATCCGCTAACGAGATATTCGCAGCACCTGAGAAGCTCCGCTTCAAAACGGCTGGGAGAGACAAACGAAGGGAGACAACAGAACCGGGGATGCAAAATCCTTCCATTCCTCCTTCTTCTCATCCTCCAATGCAGATTCAGCACCGCCAGCGGACGAAGAACCCGTAAAGGTGGTCCCAAACACCGCTTCGTTGCGTCTGTGGGTGTCGACAGCGACTGCAAGGTGTATCAATCAACACGCCCTGCAGTACGTTAGAGTTGCGACAAGTATATCGCAAGATAACTTACTCATCCAAACACTGGCAACTGCCAGATTCCAAAGCAGCTTCTTGGTTGTCGCTTGGGAGTTGGCGCAAACTGTCTCGAGGCATTAGACAGTAGTAAGTGATTAATAAACTAGTGATTACTTACACGGTTTGTCTCTTTGCGGCATTGAAAAGATGGGGCCACTGGATTGCGTTATAGCGGTCTACCACTGTACCAGGCGAGTCACGGATTCTATATAATAGTTAGTGGATGCACTTGTTCACTGAATCACTCACTGCCATGATCAAGGCCATGATAGTTTGATGATAGTCAGTCGCAAGCAGTTCGGCAGGTCACATGGCACTAGCGACTAAACGATATTCGAGGTAGATATGTATCATATATTCAGTTGTAGTCAGGCTCAAGAGTACAACATCCTCCCCGATGCACATACACAATCCCAGAGTCGCACTATGCATGAACCATTTGGCAGGCCGAGACAGCGAGTTCGCTCGTGGAAAATTGAGCAAGCTGGGAGATTCTTGAGGCAAGAGAGCATACCAAGAGCATTCGGAGATGGTGTACCGTGTTTGGGAGCCATATGCATAAAAGCCTTTGATTGGTTAGCAAATAAACATTATAAGGCTGAAAAGGCTCACTGAGGTGGATGTCAATAGGTTGTGTAACGAATAAACATGAGTGACAGAGGCAAGTTGTGTCTCAACTCTGTTTGCTTTGTTTGGCTATGGCTTTTAAGGGTTGAAATTGCAGGTACCTGCCACCTGCGGTTACAGGTACCATCCGTAGTTGCAGTTACCTGCAGAGCTCGGATACCTGCTCTTCCGCATCCGCAGGTCAGGTAACTGTGGGAAAAATTTCTTGCGGATGCAGGTAGCAGTTTGAAGAAGTTGTTTACCTGCAGGTGCGGGTGCGGGTAACCTGTGGATGCATCCGTGGTTATCCTTAGCTTCCAGAGGGATTTCCAGATTCAGCAATGATGAAAAATGATGTGCAGAAATATTTCCCTGTTGGATTTGCCTTTTCAGATGCTCTTCAAGTACTTAGAAGAGTTGCCCTTGTCTATGTTGATCAAAGGACCCAGGTTCCTCGTATTCGGCTTCTGTCTCCTATCCGACACTTCTGTCAAGCAAAATTCAGATTGAGTTCAGAACTGAAACTTGCTATCACAGTGTTTTATGCCAACTTCATCATTGCTCACAATGGCTATGCCATTGCTGACAACCATGTGGTTGTACCCCCTGAACTTGCAAATGTTGAGAGTCTCCTCTGCATGGCATTGCAATCAAATCCTTCAGAAATTATTCTGAAAGCATCAATAGACTACACAAATTGGACTTGGTACACTGGCATTCAATCAAAGGAGGTGATATTACTGGCTACTGAGAGAGCAACATCAACTCAAATTCTGGCAGATTGTCTATGCTCTGCTGGGAAATTGTTTTCTCATGGTAATGATTTGAATCAAGCAGGCAAGTCATTCAAGCAGGCAATTGAGCTCCATCAGCAAGCACAAGATATGCTAGGTGAGGCTAGTGGTCTCCAGAGCCTAGGTGAAGTGCAGGTGCATCGAGATGAGCTTGAGGAAGCAGAGAAGTCATTCAAGCATGCAATTGAGCTCTATCAGCAACAAAATGTGCTAGGTGAGGCTAATGGTCTCCAGAACCTGGGTGAAGTGCAGATGTGTTGGGATGAGCTTGAGGAAGCAGAGAAGTCATTCACACATGCAATTGAGCTCCATCAGCAAGCATAAGATGTGCTAGGTGAGGCTAATGGTCTCCAGAACCTAGGTGAAGTACAGATGTGTCGAGATGAGCTTGATGAAGCAGAAAAGTCATTCAAGCATGCAATTGAGCTCCATCAGCAAGCACAAGATGTACTAGGTGAGGCTAATGACCTCAAGAACCTAGGTGAAGTGCAGATGCATCAAGATGAGCTTGAAGAAGCAGAGGTCATTCAAGCATGCAATTGAGCACCATCAGCAAGCACATTCTGTGCTAGGTGAAGCTAATGACTATCATGTTCTTGCAGAACTTAGGATGAAACAACACCAGTTCAATGCTGCAGAGACATGCTTGAACAGAGCATCACCTTTGCACAAGATGTAAGTGGAGAGAGATGGGATCTTCAACTACTGGACCAATTGCATGAGCTACAAAAGGAGGAAGCTGATGAGATTTCAGGGATTCAGAAGCTGCCTACAAAATGGCAACTAGTGTCTCCTTCTAGAATGAGTTAGACCCACTCCACCTCTAATACTTGCTTACTTCCAGTTCTATTAGTTTCAATTTTTTCTTCTAGATCTGTATTTAAGATAGTCAATGGATTCAGTGTTTTTAGTTCCTGATTGACAAGTTAATGTTGTTAAATGGATCATGAGTCTTGTGAGATGTTTTAGTAGCTCAGGAGATATCCAGTTTAAGTATATTTTTTTGATGGGTAGATATAGGTTGTATAATTTTATGTCATTCTATTCTGAACTGTCACTTCAAAAGCTCTCATATGATCCCTCCAGCTACACCTTCTCCATCATTTGGAAGCTCCCTGCCTGCTCTTAGCCCCTGAATTCTGATCATTCTCAATTCCTCCCTATAATCAATCCAAAACTCAATTTTAAACAAGGTATCCCTCAGTGTTGTTCTCATGCCTCAGTGTTAAAAACTATTGCAGAACAAAAAACAGCTGAAGGGCAATGGAACAGGATATTTATAAAGTATCCAATAATGTAATACCTTGCTCCTCAAAAGTGCACTGCAGCGGTAGATCTGGAATATATAGAAAGATGATATCAGCAGAAACCATTGGTAAGCAAGACCATTAGTTGTAGGTAGTGCCCAGCTGAAGCAGATGCTGAGTGAAGCAGAAACCAGTGGAGGTTCCACACCACTATGATTCTGTGCAGTTGAACTTGTCTGTGAATTCACCTCACCATTTGACAGTGGAAATATTCTTGATCAAACAAAACTGCAGACTCAGCAATTGGGATGGCATCAGGCAAAGAGAAGATTGATTGCTGGATTGATAAGTGCAAGGTGGTGGGACTCAGCTTGCTCATTACCGAATTACATCCATTGATCATCAGATGCTGATATGTTTGCAGGAAATGTGATGGATTCAAAAAGAGAAATCAATTTGTCTCTGTTGCAAAATGAGGGTTATGAATTTAAGACTGGTCTTGATCTCTGATCCATTTATAGCTTAGGAACAGTATCATCATCATCTTTTTATTTTTCCCACAGTCAGACAGTAATCTGATACCTAGGAGGTAGGAAGACACATGTCTGTGTTCTCTATGATTTCACACTTCTCATAAGGCTGTTAGCATCCCAGTCTGCTCCTAGTGTTGAAGAGTCAAATTGGAAAAATGGGTCTAAGCAATGAGCAGGTGGGTGAAACCTATTGGTAGTGTGGCTGCACCTGAGCATGCAAAGCAATTATTATGATGCTTTTGAGGGAGAATTTTGGTAGGTATGTTTCAAATCAGAATCTTATGAAGGATTCTGACAAAGGTTCAATTCCAGATCTCATGCTCTAGTGTATGATGCAAGGCTATTGAGCTATTGAGTTTGTTGAACACTAGAAGCTTGATGACTTTAGTCTTGTCCAAGCTTTGCTACAATGGGCCACTGTTTTTTACCTGCTCTTTGAAGGAAAACTGGCCAGGACCAGCAAGAAATAAGTATGGTAACAAACTGCTAACATGCCTAGTCATAACATTATGTGAAGATGAAGATGAAGCTTGTTTTAAGATACCCAGAGAAAAGCAGTAAGAATCCATTGGTCCATGCTAAGAATTCTTTTCACAGGACCTCAGACAATGTTCAAAAGACCCATGCATCAATTTTATCATATTGTTGCCATGATCAGTCTCAGTTTGCAGAGTGAAGCCAACAGCTACATTCAAACACAGCCTTGCAGTTTCACTGGATCCAATTACCATTCAGTGTCTGTTGCTAATGAGCAACAGTACAAATATAGTTTTGTTTTTGGATTCAAACCCTGCAAGATCTGTCTTGTTCCTCAACTAGGGTATCTCCTACCCAGACTGTCTGGCAGTTAAAGCATTGGCCATGTCAAGGACTATCTCAGAAGCAATGAGGAGCAGAGAGATTAGAATTCAGGCATCAGGACATGGAATACTCATAACAAGATGGGTCAACCAACAAGCTATTTTGAGTTGCCTGAGTGGGCCTTTGCAGCTTCACTACCTGTCCAGAGCTGATTAAGGCTCAAACCATATTGTATCTGTATACTATATACATGCAGTTAGCTGCCATGTATAGGTTAGATGACTGCAGAGTGTTATTGAATAGTTGCTCACAGATGTCTACCTCAAAGAGAAGATGTCTTGTCCTCCCCTGCTTGCTTCCTTGAGAATGGTTGTGGCAAGAGACACAGCCCTGGGCCCATGACTAATAAGCAGACTAAAGTGTATATCAAAGTATCCTATATTAATTTAGATACAAAATTAAATCTATAAATGGAAGACAAAAGGTGGACTAAATGGGCGCTTTTGTGTAAATTCTAAGTTAGGCTGAATAAAGGATTTTGTTGGGATTTTACCTGAGCTGAAAAAGTAAGTGTTGCAAACCATTTTAAGTACCTCAAAACCCGACCTTTTGTGATTAATTTTAAGTCCCCTACCAGCCGCTCTTTTTGGAAACATTCTAACAAAGGGGAAAGCACCAGTTTTGGAATCCCTTTTAATATAGTTAGCAGCTGACCTTTTGTAACTAATCTTAAGTGCCCTACCAGCTGCTCCTTTTGGAAACATTCAGACAAAGGGGAAAGTGCAAGTTTCAGAATACCTTTTAATGTAGTTAGCAACAGACCTTTTGTAATTAATTTTAAGTGCCCTACCAGCTGCTCTTTTTGGAAACATTCAGACAAAGGGGAAAGCACGAGTTTTGGAATACCTTTTAATGTAGTTAGCAATGGACCTTTTGCAATGACTTTTAAGTGCCCTACCAGCCACTCTGTTTGGAAACATTCAGACAAAGGGTAAAGCACGGGTTTTGAAATACCTTTTAATGTACTTAGCAGCAGACCATTTGTAATCCCCCACCAGCTGCTTTAGTGATGTTATGGCTTGGCTTGGCCCAAAGCCACGGCTCCTGGCTGGCTCAGGGTGGCTCAGGGTCACCAAAATCCAAGCCAGAGCCAAAGCGGTGGCATTTGGCTGGCTTAGGCTGGCTTAGGCTTAAGCTGCGGCCTGAGTAGACATATATGGAAGGTAAGTATTATTATATACTATGCATATCAATGATAGCTATATGTATACTACTCCTAGCTAAGGAGACTAGAGTGCTTGAACCACCTTAAATTGTGAATTTGATGAAGATTGGACAAAAGTGGAAGCAGATAAAGTCACATGTCATATCCATATATAGTTGTTGCCTGACTGTTGGCACTGATCACATAGACTCTACACTATTCTGAGTCAGTATAAGTCAGTATGACTCTTATTTGACACTGTAAGGACTAAATTTCCTATAAAATTATCCTATATATCAGTTTCTCATGGGCCGTGGTTCAGGCTGGCTCAAGCCATGGCTTCTGGCTTACCATATCCTGAGCCTGAGCCATGAGCCAATATGAGCCAAAGCCATGGCCCATCAAGCCATGGCTTGAGCCGGCTTGGCCTGGCTGGCCCAGCTGCTTGAGCCAAGCCAATAACATCACTAAGCTGCTTTTTGTAGAAACATTCAGACAAAGGGGGAAGCACAAGTTTCAGAATGCCTGTTAATGTAGTTAGCAGTGTATCTTTCACAATGTCTTTTAACTCTGAAAAAAGTGTACCTTCTATAACACATTTTGAATGTGCGAAAAACATGTCTTTTGTGAAGCATTTTGTCCCAAGAGAAGGAGAACCTTTTATAAGTCATTTTGAACATGTGAAAAACACATCTTTGGCAAAGCATTTTGGCTGAAACAAAGTAATCATTTTGTCAGTTATTTTGAACACATAAAAAACACATCTCTCATGAAGCATTTCTGCCTGAGAGAAAAAAGACCATTGAGTAAACATTTTGAACACGTAAAAACGTGTCTGATAGGGTAGCATTTTATCTGTCATGTTTGGTCACTGCTTGGCCTGTTGGAATATATTCTGTTTTTTGTTGCTATGTTGCTGGTCTATGCCCACTAAGGGCAAGGTCAGTCCTGTCCATCACCACTGCTGCTACCACACTTACATATTATTACCATGCCTCTGAATGGGTTTGTCCACAGTCAGTGCATTATTTATTTTTATTTGCACAACCTATCAGCCAAAAATGCAACAGTTATACTTGCCTGTTGCTCCACAAATTCTTTTTTTGCTCACAGATGTATCACTTCAAAACCTCCTTGTTGTGAAATCGGCCTGTGATAACTATTGGCACTCATATTAGGGAGAAGAGCTGTTAACACGTACAGTTGACTAATTCTGTGACAGAAATAGAGCCACAACAAGCTCATACTGGCTCTACCAATACTCCAGAGGTCCTGCAAGGGGTGTCCGGAGTGGCATTCCGAGACCGCGGGTAGGGAGGGAGGGTCGGCTGTCAGGGCTGAAATTTTTTTGTTGACCCACCTTCAGAATGCAGTCTTTTAGGCCCAACAGACCTCCTTTGATAGACATGTGCACTGAATGAATGTAGAAGGGGTTTGTCCAATACCACAATCTATAGAAACTTAAATTGGGTATGGTGTCAGCATGATGACTACACATGATGTCATGCTACAAATATGGTTGAAATATGGTGCCAGTGACTGCAACACCTACATCTTGTACATTGACAGCTATTTAATAAACTAATGATGCTAAATTTACACCATGAAATGATTCAATATAGTGCATTCCATTTTTGGTAAGGAGCTACCATTTAAGGCAGGTAAGGTCACGTGGAGGTAGGGAGGGTCGCCAGCCAGGGCCCTAAATTTTTATACCACCCCTGGTAGATTACTGATATTCCGGACACCCCTTGAGGTCCTGTGGTCCTGCAGTAGGAGATGAAGCACAGTAAAGGGGTTAGAGACCGGGTAGTTCGAGGTAGACAGCGAGTACTGTAAGTTAGATGTTACAGTAATTGATCAGGGTCACATTAATAGTCCAAATATCAGCTAGCTGCTTTCTTGGACATGGTAGTGAAAGCAAAGCACCAATGGAGAGCAAGCTCATTGCCTCAGGAAAGCAGAGCATTGGCTTCTGCTCTGTCCCTATCTTCCCATTCATACAGTCCATCCATGATTCCAAAAGACAGAATCTGACAGGATGAGAGAATGTAGGTATTGAACCTTGTGATGAAGGAGATGGGAGCATAGTCCAGGCCTCAATGCAGGAAGTGGGGAAGGGTTGCAACAAGTTGGGGAACATTGGATAAACTTGGTGGTAAATGGTTGGTGCATCAGAGAATGCGGATCTCTTGTCTCCTGTGTCTGTAAATTTGGGTGATGCTCAAGAGGCTCAGGTGAGAGTGCGCTTCAGAATGGAGCAAGGAGCTCCTATATAGACTAAAGGGACTGAGGGTGAGATAGTCCAAGTTGGGAAATCAGTGCTGGTATGTAGGGACAGTGTAGGAGATGGGTGAAAAGCAGGGACATCATAGAATATCAATCATACCTTCAATAGATCAGACAAGGGTGAGTGAACTAAACAGGAGCTTACAGTACAGAGCCAAGGCCCCCATTGAGACCAACAGTCTTGCCCAGCAGGAAGAACAAGGATTCAGAAATATAGGAAGACAAATGGATAGCCAAGTACCTAAAGTTGATCATGATGGTCCATCTCTGAAACACCAAGATCCAATATGATTTCTGCTATATGGCATTGCATTTTATGATTTTTGGCCCAATGCTAGTATATAATGAGGAAACATGTGTTCTGCTTGAATGGAAGGAGAGAAAATCTTGCTTACTGTTGAACATGCTTAAGATATGCAAACAATAACAAATCAGAACCCTGTTCAATGGTCAGTTAACAAAGGAAGGTCATGGTGAGGTTGAGAACTTGCAATATCCTCCCAAGTCTTGCTCAGGTTGTATGGAAAAAATGAACGGTCTACCTGGATTTTATTCAGGCCAATGTGGCGCAAAGAGACATAATCTGCCAAACTATGGCTGACACAGTCAGAGAACTGGCAAGCAAACAAACTTGATTCCATGACCTCCAAAGAGTCTTGTCACTCACCATCGTAAATATTGTAAGCCTTTGAACATTACACTCAGAGAGATACTAATAGCAATTGAATAGCAATGCAGCATTGAACTGATTTTGAGACACATGACATTCTGGACATCCACAAAATAGCCTGAATATGAAAGACACAATGTACCTGTCAAGTCATCAGTACTTCAGCAAATGTAGTAGACCAATACTGCAAGAGGCAACACTGGGGCTCATGAAAAGGTCGGCTTGTTGGTTAACAAGGCCTCAACAATGTCACACAAGATGTAATGTCAGCTCAAACTCTTGTTTGGCTTTGTTTAGCCATCTTCAAGCTTCCTCCCTTACTTGTATCTACACTGGCCAGCCATTTCATGGCTCTAGATTTTTCTTACTGGTATGTGACTTGGAAATGCCCCTTTGATGCATTGAATTCTCCTTGCATCAGATGCTGACTACACCACGTGAGGACCAAAATTTAACACACAAGAAAGCTTGGGTAACTTGATATTACTAACATTACATTTTTCAGATGGAAAATATATTGTTTATTCTAAGGGAAACAAAATGGAAAAGGTTAGCTTTGGCCACAGGTGAAAGGAAACATTCTTCAGAAGGGAAAGCAAATTCCCTGAAAGGAAGCACCCAGGGAAATGTTTTCTTTTGCATGCCATAAAGAAATTCACTATTGTTTTTCCTAGTACATAATTTAATTTTTTTCCTACATGAAATAATCTATTTTTTAATATCATTCCCCATTAAAATCACACATCATTTTACATGATGAAAATTTTGACTTTAGTGGGCCATCCCCAAAGGGGTGGCGGATCTGAGTCCCTGTACATGTGGTGTCTGTAGATGGAACAGTTTCCCCTCATTGACCCCTTTAAAGTAGCTGAGAAAACGTCTATGAATCAAGAAGTTCTTGAGTGATGTTTTCAGCTTACTGCCAGCGAGTTTACTAGTACATGTACTATATCAAATCCTCCTTTTTATTGCTGCATGTGAAACCTGGAGCTCACATTGATGCTCACAGCCCTATCATTACTCCCAACATCAGCAAAGGGTCGATTTACTTGTTGACTTTTTTGGCTTTTTTGGCTTGCCACAAGTCAACAAGTTAACAAGTGTTAAAAGCTGTCATGCTGATTTGAGGCACCTTTTCCCCCAAGTCAGAAAGTCAGAAAAGTCAGAAAAGTCGGAAAGTCGGGAAGTCGGAAAGTCAGAAAAGTCAGGAAGTCTACTAGTACCGTATCTAAGTATTTACCCAGTATATTTCAATGTCATTATTACCAACTATACCCGTTACAACGTTAGAGACATCACATCGTATCTAGGCTGACCGCGAGGTGAGTTACAGGACTGATTCCCCCTTAATTGAACTTACCCTTCCTGTAGTCGGCCATGGCTATCTCAACAACCCATCCCAGACCTTCCTCCACGATCCCTTTGTACCAGACGATGATATCCACAACTGTCTCTACAAAATTGGGGACTTCGTCTGTCAGACTGTCCTGGCTGACTTGAGATGATGACATAAAGGCAACCTGCCGCAAACTGGGTCTCGAGGAGATGATCGATTTTAGCCTCCAACACAGGTTGTGCATACTGTTATATGTTTCAGAGCACTGATCCAGCTGAATGATAGTACTCACATGTGATTCATACCATTGACGGAAAGGTGTGGTGTTGACCTGAATGATGGCGCTCTTCACGAGAGTGTTCGTGCGTTCATTGTTTGTGGCATTGTAGGTCTTACAGAGAATCAGCATGGAAGAGCACCTTAAAACTTGATGTACATACAACTCCAATGATTCTGGTTTTTCATGTAACATGCTCTGAGGCCCAAGCAAAGTTTCTGCTGTCGAGGCATAGAGCCCTGTATTTGAGGTTACCAATGAACACGGACAATGTGGACACATTTAGGTCCAAGCTTGATGTTTGCAGGTTGATGACTGAGCTCGAACTTTTGCTTCTTACAGTAGTGAGCTTGTTGGGCTCCAGTTGCAGAACATTTGTGGCGGGATGAGTCGTTCAAGGCATTGTAGGTCATGGAGAAGATCAGCATGGAAGAGCACCTCAAAAGTTGACACACGAGTCCAATGATTCTGGTTTTTCGTGTAACGTGCTTCGAGGCCCAAGCAAAGTTTTTGGAGGCATTGGTGCCTTAGCCACATGTCTTGACATCTGTAGCAAGTGAGGGGACTGAACCAACGAAAACAAAGAGCACCTTAAACTCAATGCATGACTGGTTTTCTCATGTAACATGCTTTGAGGCCCAAGTGAAGTTTCTGCTGTCGAGGCATAAGTGCCTCAGCCACACATCTTGAGATATGTGTAGGTAAGAGTGAGGGGACTGAAGCAACCAAAGCAGTAGCTCTGGACGGGTTCCATTTCTGCATATTAGTGGAGATGTCAAAATTCAAACATGTCACATGTCTGGTAACTATACGGTGAGTAGGCTTTAAAAGCAGTACTGTATATTATACTAGTCTATGACTCTCTAATTACTTCATGAGTATGATGGTCAATATATGGATTTATGTAGTACGAAACGAAGGCGTTCAATGCGTCGACATAGCTGAAGTTCTCAGGAAGAAAACCAGATCCAAAGCAGGGCAGCAAGTGAGCGCCACGCATAACAGTATTCAGGTTAATGACCTGCACAGGGTAGCCTGAACAATCCCCAGGCAGCTGCTCTGGCTCAACAACCCACATTTCAGTTGAT
>QLOY01003296.1:0-17151 GCA_003313965.1 Megacollybia marginata
TAATAATCACTTGTCCATCAGCTGGGTCTAGCCTAGCAGAGGATAATAAATAGCTGGTGCCACCTGATCTATAGACATCAATAATAAAGCCTTGCAGGTCAGCCAGATCCATAGCAATGGAAGATAATAAACCATAAGGACTGTCAGCCGATGCTGCAGTAATGGGGGAAAATAATAATTGCTCATTGGTTGGCCAAGTCTATCCTAGTGGATAATAAATAGTTGTTGTTACCCGGCCAATTCTACATCTATGGACAGTAATAATAAAGCCTTTGCTGGTCAGCCGGATCCATATAATAAACCATAAGGACTGTCAGCCAATGCTGCAATAATGGGGGAAAATAATAATTGCTCATTGGTCGACCAGGTCTATCCTAGTGGAGGATAATAAATAGTTGTTGTTACCTGGCCGATTCCACATCTATGGACAGTAATGATAAAGCCTTTGCTGGTTGGCCGGATCCATAGCAATGGAAGATAATAAACCATAAGGACTGTCAGCCGATTCTGCAGTAATGGGGGGAAAATAATAATTGCTCATTGGTCGGCTGGGTCTATCCTAGTGGAGGATAATAAATAGTTGTTGTTACCTGGCCGATTCCACATCTATGGACAGTAATAATAAAGCCTTTGCTGGTCGGCCAGATCCATAGCAATGGTGGATAATAAACCATCAGGACCATCAGCCGATCCTACAATAATGGTGGAAAATAATCATCCCTCATCGGTCGGCCGAGTCCATCCTAGTAGAGCAGATAATAATCTTTTCTCCATTGGCCGGATCCATCACAATGGCTTAAAATAATAAACAATGTATTATTGTTGCCTATAACTATAGTAATAACCCTCGCACCAGCCAACGTCGGCCAAACCTATAACAATAGGCTTTAGTCATGCGGCTGAGTCTATTCAAGTTGTTATGGGTATTATGGACTAAAGCACCTCCCCATATAAGCTGATGATATCATGTAGTTACATAAAACATTCCATAAAATGCCCAATTTGGCTTTCTGAGTGTGCAAATTATGGCATATTAGCCGACTGTGCAGTGTGTTCCTTTTTGTATATACCTAGGGGAAAGAGGCCTCAAGGCCCCACAGAGCATGGTGATGAAGGACACCTTGAGGACACTGGACTTGAGGAATTCCAGAAGGCCAACAGACTTGGAGGACAGACAACAGACACAGCTGGTGTGTCCCAAATTTGGATTTATAGGGAAGGACATTTTGACGGAGCATGCTGTTAGCAGGGTTACGTCCTTACAAGGAATCCTGCTAACAGCTTGTGATGGCATTTCCGATGTCCTGCCAAGGGTGACCAAGAGCGACATACTCAAGTCATTTGCCAATCAAAAAGTCCAAGCTTCACACTTCACGTATTTGCTGGTGCACTCCAGTGACACAGATATGGCAGAAACAACTGGTTCTCACTCCCATGGCCAGCAAGAATTCACTGGTATTCAGAGTCCATCTGGACTGAGAAAGCTTTGCAAGAGGGTTCTGGCATTACAAAAATGACCATAAAAAAATTAAGGGCCCTTTGGGGGTACCCCCCACTCCCCCTCTCCCCCTCCCTATTGGTGACAATCTGAGCTTACTAATATACTTTAATATATAATGCAGGCGTTAATACATTGTTTAAAAGATAGCTGAAGCTCAAAGAACATCATTGAACATCAACTTGGTTGTGTTTTGGGATGATTCAGACAGGTCACATGGATGTACCTTTTGCAGCTGGATCAAGGCTGGATTGTGTTGTGCTGCATTGATCATTTCTGTTGAAGAACTTGCCTTTTTTGTCATCCTTTAGAAGGTTAGAAGCAAGTTAGAAGTACTACATCAACTTGGTGATCACACCAAGATCACACACAAATGTGGCCAAACTTGGAAATAAACATTGAATAAACATTAAGGTGTTCATAATAAGTGGATATGAAGCTTTTGAAGCCTAGAGGCTCTTGCCTCAGGGTTATTTCCATAGAAAAAGTTTTGACATACAAAAAATTTTTAACACCACCCCAGACCTACCCCCCCCACAAGATTTAGTCCACTGTAGCCATAACAATAGACTCAGCTGCCTAAAGCCTATTGTCATAGGTTTGGCCGATGTCAGCCAGTGCAAGGGCTATTACTATAGTTATAGGCAACAATAATACATTGTTTATTATTTTATACCATTGTGATGGATCCAGCCGGATTATTATCTGCTCTACTAGGATGGACTCAGCTGACTGGTGAGGGATGATTATTTTCTGCCATTACTGTAGGATCAGCTGATGGTCCTTATGGTTTATTATCCACCATTGCTATGGGTCTGGCCAAACCCCTCCCCAGGGCTTTATTATTGCTGCCTACAGATGTAGAATCAGCCAGATGATGACAACTATTTATTATCCTCCACTAGGATAGACCCGGCCAACCGATGAGCAATTATTATTTCCCCCCATTACTGCAGAATCGGCTGACAGTCCTTATGGTTTATTATCTTCCATTGCTATGGATCCGGCCAACCAGCAAAGGCTTTATTATTACTGTCCATACAGTCATCCACCGGTACTTGGCATGACCCCATTACTTGGCATGTTGAATTTTTGTGCTTCACCTCCCTATCCCTCCACTGTAAAAGTACTACCACAATCTGTATACATCCCATAGCTACCTCCCTTCAATTTCATATGAGTTTCTGTGGCCTATACAACTGGTGAGCTGACAATTTATGGTGTAAATTTAGATTTTTGCAATTCTTTTGTGCTGTTTGCACCAGACTCAGCCTAAATTTCAGAAATAAATTATTTGGAATATGTGTAGGGTGTTTTTATATGAGAATGAACAACATCTACTACTTGCACTATATCAAACTCGAGTGCAAAGTGCACATTTTAAAAGCAAGTCCTTGTGACATGAATGTGACCCTGCCAAAGGCCCTGCCAAAACGTGATGTGCCAAGTACCGGGGTGTCACGCTTTTGACTTGTGGGCTGAATTTGCTACCGTGAATGGTTTATAGGGAAACAGCACCCCAAATTAATGTCCAATGATAGTCTTCACACCTTTGGGTATGATTTGGTCAAGTTTGTCTATACTCAAATAGGGAGATGCACCATAAAGAGCTGATTTAAATTTGGATATGCCAAGTACCGGTGGATGACTGTAGATGTGGAATCAGCCGGGTGATGACAACAACTATTTATTATTCTCCATCAGGACAGACCCGGCTGACCAATGAGGGTCTATTATTTTCCTCCATTACTATAGGATTGGCTGGTGGCCCTTATGGATTATTATCTGCCCATTGCTGTCTAGTGATGTTACGGCCCGGCTCGGCCTGTAAGCCGCGGCTCCAGGCTGGCTTGGAGCGGCTCAGGCTCATCCAAATCCAAGCCTGAGCCTAAGGCTACAGCTCAGGCTGGCTCAGGCTCGGCTTAGGCTCAAGCCGCGGCTTATAGCCACTTAATGGTGACATAGACAATGGTATTACATAATTTACAATACACGGTTGTTGTTGTTGTCGTCATCTGCAAGATCAAGAACCAACTGATCCCAAGAAAACCCTGCACCACCGTCCTCTTCACCCTCCAGCTTAGGCTCATCTTCATCCACCTCCATATCCCTTTCTTCGTCCACTACAGTTACTACCTCTCAGAAGATTAGATCGTTGTGGTAGAGGCATTTTAAGACTTGCAGTGCCTCTACAATGTCACCTTTAAGACGGTTGCGACGTTTGCTGATGGTAATACCTGCTGACGAGAACGCACGCTCACTTGAGACAGATGATGCCATGATGGCAAGATAGTCGCGAGCAATGTTCTGCCAAATGGTATAGCGGGAGCCATATAGCTATTGGGGGTTCAGAGCGAGGCTTAGAATCAGGGAAACACATACCCCCCACCATTCCACCACGCCCATACCCTTTGGCACAATCTCCTCTGTGTTAAGGTATAACTGAAACTCACGGCGCCAATCTCCCTCGGTAGAGTCCCCATCAGCCCTGTCGTCATCACTACTGTCATAATCAGCAGAGGACGTTCGACGACGTTTGGTAGGTCGGGGGTTGGGATCCGTGTCGGCGTTGAGCAGCTGAGTGGTGTGATGTTCGTCGTAATATTCCTTAAACTTCCAAATTGTTCAGTAAATATACAATTTGTGAATCCTCACTCACCACTGCTTCAGCCGTCTTCGTAACCTCGTCAATTAGAGCAGGGGACCAATGCTTTTTGAAATGCTTGAGCTTCCGTCTAGGGTGGAGTACTTTGAACCAAGTGAGATCAAATGGAATATAGTAAGAATAACGTACACATTGCAATAATATGCGCATCCAATTCAGCCGTCTTGTCATAGTACTCCTCCACTTTTGCTAATCCAGCATCGAGTGCATCATGGAAGGCCTCATACTTGTCGTCTTGCCGCTTCTTTGACCAGGCAGTGTGGAGGCACTCAATTGCCGGTACAGCGCTCCACAGTGTCGGTTTTGTCACTGAGGAGAAGGCTTGCTGACATTGCTTAGAATCCTGGAATCCGGTCCTTAGATAATGACGATTTAGAGACAGAGAATACGGACCTCCAGGATATTGACAAACAACTCTACACGCTGCCATTCCTCTTCTCCCAACTTCAGACCATCGATTGCAGCCCTCTTCTCCAAGTTTTTCTCCAACGCCCCAAGCTCGTAGACAAAGATGTCAACAGACTTAGTAAACAATATTAGATCGAAATAATATAGAAAATAAACACGTACATCTTTCAATGATAATGTCTGACTAAGCATCACTTTGGTTTCTACCATTCTCTTCAGCCTCTTTTTCGAGTTGTCTGCGTCGGTGATCGGCAACTAACTTCTCGTGGGTGGGCATCAATTTTTCAGTGTTCGCATCATTCATCAATTTTTCTGCCGGTCGCCTATCACGGACTGGGCGGGATGGATTAGTGTTGGCCATTTGCAACGATATGGATTTTGTTGACAGTAGAGTAGTATAGTTTAATTGACTGCTGTACAGTCTCTTGTTACGTGTGATTTAGTGGAAGGCCGCGGCCCAAGCCACGGCCCACGGCTTATCAAAACTGAAACCTGAGCCGTGAGCCGTGTAAAGCCGTGTTTTAGGCTCGGCTTGGCCAGGCTTGAACAGGCTCGGCTCAGCCGGCTCAGCGGCTTGAGCCGAGCCGTTAACATCACTACCACTGATCTGAGTCATCCGACTTCCGATGAACTACGACGACCTCCGTCGATCTCCAGCGATCGCCACTGTACATCACTGTCCTCCCAAAAGGATGCGGAACCGGCATACCTCGCACCGGCTTCGATGGCAGCAACCGTGACATTGGGGTTCTCAACCGTCACTCCAATCTCCTGCTGGAGTTCGCTGGAGTTCGCTGGAGTTCGCTGGCGACCACTGGAGTACACTGGCCTGGGTACACTGGAGCTCACTGAACTACATCGCCCTTCGTTCACTGTAGTACACTGTAGTACACTGTACCGACCTGCGGAACACTCCACCAAAGGAGGTAGCAAAATGTTGGACCTCATTGGACTTCCTTGGACTATGGTGGAGCTCATAGGGTGCGTTCTTTAATCCCCTGGATTGAATGGTGTTCATTGGACTCCAATGAATGACACTGTCCTCCTGTGAACTTCAGTGGAAGGAGGCAGGGAAGGCTGTCGGAGTACACCGGAGTACACCGGAGTTTATTGACTTTCACAGGCGGGGTGTATTACTGCAAGATCTTCCAACGCTGATCCGGAGACCTCGGAGGCTTGTATGCAAATGCTCATTAGATTTGAACGTTGAATATAACGCCTCGTATGGGAATGTTTGTCGTTCTCAAAGGACATGCTCCACTTACCATACACCTCGTAGATAACCTGTGCTGTTCCAGGTCCTTGCCAAAGGTGTTGATGAACGGAATGATCGTAAACTTTATTGCCGTCGCTTGACTGATCGTCTGACGATGATACCCTCCACTTTTTCCCCTCCACTCGCATCGATACGATCTACCAATTGCCCGCGAGCGGTCGTAGAAGAGAAATACACTATCCTCGATTTAGTAACTTGCAACCGGAAGATAACAGGTGACTTACGTGCGTGAGAGCTGCAACTCGAGCTGCTTCGTTCAGCGTACCACAGTTCTGATGTAACCAAGTTATCGGCTGGCCTCTCATGGTAGTCTTCCGCATTGGTACTACCTTCAAGCTCGAAGAAGCGTTTCTTCTCTTCATAGGTCGATTGCCCGTGCACTAGATGAGACCATAAGCCGCTCCTGCCAGGACGAAAAAAGCATGCATCAAATAGATGCAGAGTCTACAAGAGGATTGAAGGAGTCTCGCCCTGAATGTTCGGCTTGTTCCACAGGCTAGGCTTAGCTCGGCAAAGTCCTCGACTCCTCGGCAGGATTGAGCCGAACTATTGATATTATGCACAGCTTGCCAACGTTTCTAGTCATACGATTCAAAAATGGCGAATTCGCTTGGGATCCGACTTTGTCACGTACTTGATATAATATCAAGTCCCTATCAGTTATAGTGTCTCAACATGATGACTGTCACTGTTTGATCAGTTGCTAGGGCGAGATTTCGCTGCTAACTTGGCATCATCCGTTCCTGCACGACCCTGAGAGCTGTCTTCCACGTTGCTTCCACTAGCCGGAAAACTAGCTTCCTGCAATTCTTCCCTAACATACACAGAAATGAGTTTTGTGGACATGGCTCTAGGTACTTTACTCATCGGGTATGCTTCATTGTCCCAACCACCCTTTTTCACGTTGTTTGCCTCTAGGACGTGGTTGGCATCCGGTTTGCTCCCGCTGGAACTTTCCTGGGCTGCTCAGTATTACCAATGGCACTCTTCCAAAGATTCGCTCCGCCTGAAGAGTATTATTGCAGCTTCTATTATAATCGATCTTGTTGGGTTTATTGCTAAATGCGCCAGCACGTATCTGGTATGTTCGAGCAAAGCTGATCTGTTCAAATAAGTAACCAGACATCATTGGGCAGTATGCCGTGACACACTGGGGTGGGTAAAATTAAAGCCATCCTCCAAGCATTGAATAGATGTGCAGGTGACGATCAGCATCTTCGTCTTCAAGTACGTAACTATCGCAGTGCATATTTCGCTATTTCTCATTTCTCGGATAGAATTGGCTCTTCCCCGTAATTGGAGGCTGTGAAGTACTTGTGTCTATCACTGTTCAGGGATACCTAATAAATCGGTACTTCCGTCTGTAAGTGCCTTCATTCTTCACCTGATTCATGTCATTCTCGACTCTAGGACACGTAACCGGTTTGTAACAACTGTACTCCTCTGCCTTATCCTTCTCGAGGTATCCGCATTTATTCTCTTGTTACAAATGTTTGATGTTCGTAGCTCGGTGCTGGTATGCCACTTGTTGTTTTACTTGGAAAATGGAGTCAGTATGGAGACCGTTTGCGTCTAGAAAACCTTGGAGAGGTATGGCTTGGCACAGATGTTGCTGCCAGTGAGTCCACCTTATCGTTACATGTTCTTGAACTTGATCATATTACAGATGCTGGTATCTCATTATCTCTAGTGCTCGTGTTATGCAGTCATCGTCCAGTAGCGAAGCATATGAAAATGTACGTACATTTGATTTTTGGCTTACTGATACCTACGGGTCTAAGTAGTGTAATCTCCCGTTTGTTAGTCGTTACCATAGAGGTATAATCCTCTCCTTTGGATGTTCTGTGGATTGACTATATTTCAGTCAGGATGTATTCCGGCCTTTGTTTCGTTTCTTGGCCTGATTGCCTTGATACTCTTTCCTTCAAGTAACAGTGAGTCGGCACTTATCTGGAAGGCCATATTCCCAACCGGTCCCATACAGTGATTGCTATTGCCTTCTTCCCGCTGAGCCATCTCTACATCCTCACCATGCTGTACACCTTGAATATTCGCAAGAGTTTGAGGATATCATCACCTACTGCAGACGCATACGACATGGTGGGAATGAGTCGAGTACCTCTGTCCTCTTTTTTGCCTACTGACGAGTTGGTCTTAGACCCTATCAGGTGCAGACACTAATATCTGTTTTGAAGCCATCTAACTGACTGAGATTAATCAGTACTTCTGTCATTTGTCAAGAGACAGAAATCTGTATACAGGTGAGATATCTCCTGAGTTATATCTACTTGATTCACTCTTCGGCACACAGGAGAGTGGATCTGCTGTGTAGCATCCGTGCCAACATGTATTCCATAGAAAAATATTACCGAACAGCTTACTTGAATAGTGCGATAAAACAGGCTCAAAGTGCGGAACTCGGAGTTGAAGTTGGGTGATTTTTTCGCCCGTTTACAGGCACTTATAGAAGCTCTGTTGTCAGCTTCGTACAGCGGAAAACCGATCCTTCGAACATATACTGCTAATCGTGTGTGTTGGACATCGAATCGAGTCTAATACATTGTCGACTTGCGAGTGCATCAACTGTCTTATGTTATATCTCCATAACGTAGTCATGTAAGCGTTTGTGTTTTACCTTACTTTCAAAATTCGACATTACACTGATCCGGAGACTTCGAGGTGCTTTAGTGCAACTGAAAACTATGCAAGCCAGTTATAAAATTCGAATGGAGTTGCTCTGTCACTGAGCAGATAAAGAATTCTAACTACTACAAACAACGACGACCTTTCCACATCTTCTTCCGCTCTAGCTTATCCGGAGTCCCAGACTCAGACTTGGACTTCGAGCCAGACTCCGACTTTGCAAAAATTCCACCCACTCCCTTGCTCTTCGATTTTGCCTGCGCCTTAGTATTTCTATCCCCAGACCCAGATTTTGACTTGGCACCCACTTCCTTGCTCTTCGACTTCAACTGCGTATCACCCTCCTTCATCCCATCCAACATCGCCTGCAAATGATTCCTAAGCGGAGGAATCTCCACATCCGGAAGATCGGGTATCTGAATAACAACCTCCCCAACCGCCTTAACAACCCTAATCACAATCCCCAACTCATGATGTCGAATGGGTACACCAACCTTCTCGGAGGTGTCTTCGATTGTTTGACACGCTTTGAGAATCCAAGGTGCGAGGGATTTGACGTTGTCGATTGTGAGTTTGCAACCTTGGGCTGCTACGAAGGCTTGGTGTTCTAATCCGTTTAAGGTGTCGAGGGAGAGAGAGATGGTGAGTTTTGTGGTGGTGGAGGCGAGGGTTTGGAGTGTGGAGGAGAGAGTGGGAGTGTGGGAGGACGGGAGGGATTCGATAGATTGTGTAGGGGTTTTCTTGCTTCGCCGTCGGAGTGATAGACGAGAGGAGATACGCCGGATGGTGGACGGGCGACTCGGCTTGGGTTCACTGGCAGGCATCGAGCAGTGTCTTTTAGTCGACGGCAGTAGAAGAGTAGTCTTTACTGGGAAACGACAATTCTTGGCGACAGCTCTATTTAAGCGGAACAGTGGGCGACAAGTTACAACTGTTCGAGTTGGTTACCGCATTCGGAAACAAAATTTGTCAGTTGGATGTCGGCATGTGATCGCGTTGATGTCGTCTCACGTGATTTTGCCAACCTAAATTAGCAGAATTAATTGCGGCAACGGTGTCAGCGATTGTACTTGGTTCTGTCATGTAAGAACGCTCGGGTGAGCATATTCTCTTTGTACAGTACAGAGGTTGATTCGTGTTATGGCCTCCGTTGTGGGAGTGAGTATTCGGCGTCACTCTGATCCAAGGACCAACTCGCCGCCTCCAGCCGCCTCCAGGAGTATAGGGCTACGCCACCGCTCAGAGAACATCCAGATTGCGCGTACCCTCGTAGGCCTTTCTGTGTATCATCAACGCCGCCTGTATCCGTCCATTGAGAGTACAAACGAGGGACTGTACAGTGTCGTGTCCTCTACGCTAGACACAACCCTTTCGCCCTGTATTCCATCTATTAAGTACTTTCTCAAAGAGACCTTCACCCGGACCTACGAGCCGCGTCTATGATGACATTCTGGTCACATTCGCATAGGATTTGTACCTACTTCTCCCACAACAGCTACTGCCTTATATTCTCATTCGGCTAGGTGCAAGGTTTTCTAAGGTTTTCCTCTCGACGAACTCCATTTCAGGCTCTCGATATACTGTGCTCGTTATGAGAACCAGCATCCCGACATCTCCGTCTTTCTCTGTGGACTCAACGCGATGAATCCTGCTACTGGGCAGACACTGCATCTTGATATTCTCAAATCCCTTATTTAGTCCCTTCTCCAGACGGTGGGTAGGCCCCACGCGTCACCCTTCGTGTTATCCGTTATATTCTCCGCTTGGTCTTTCACGATGCCCATGGGGTCTCGAGGTACAGGCTTCATATCCGTTTGCGGAATGTGATGACTGAATAGAGGAGCGCAGTGCCCATTGTGAGGAGATGGAGATGTACACTCTAGTTATGACGTGCCTCACCTCACGAAAGGCCTCATGATGCTAGCCAAACGCCTCCTTTCTTATCCCCTTAGATTCTCGTCTCTCCATGGTAGCAGGATGTCGTGTCTTGCCTTCCTCTTCTCCTTCCGACCTATCCTCCGTCCAAGCGAGCTCACTAATACGCAAAGAAACATACGTCGGCTGTATCAAACGCGTTGATTCCATTGTCACTGTCGGATCTGCAAATGCAATAATGAAGGGAAGAGACCATTTCGCGAATTTGATGCGCTTGATACCCTTTTTTCCTCCGGTAAACCCCAGCTTTACCGTTCGGCAGGTAGAGCTCGGTACGCTCCATGAGCCTTTTCACGCAACTGGTCGACTAGTACCGGGTCATAACTAATAAGGACCGCCACTTCGAACTCACAACCTCACCCTGGCGCGTAATATCCAGGTAAGGATTTCCGCTGACTCACCCATAAGCTAATACGTGTGCAGCCTGACTAACGCACGCCTGCCGGGTCCGACAGGAGGGTCCGATAGGAGGCTGACGACTACAGCGGCTGGACCTTTGTCATCCTGGAGAAGTACGGTGGCTATTGGACAATTGGAATATTAATTTACCCTTGTCCAGTTGTCCTTTGTATAAAAGGGACGCACAGATGAACTGCTACCAGCACACATTCTTACTACCAACATGACTGAACTCAAAAAGATGCCTTATGGTAACTTTCTCCTTCTGTTTGCGTGGACGAGAAACTTATGAGCTTATGTTCTTAGTCCGCCTGGGCGAATCAGGTCTCAAAGTTTCCAGGATTATTCTTGGTTGCATGAGTTATGGTTCTGCCGATTGGCAAGGATGGGTTTTACCTGAGGAAGAGGGTATTAAGCATATTAAATTCGCGTATGCTTCTTCCTCTCGTGAGAAGATGATTCTCATTATTTGCAGATATGAGAATGGAATCAACGCGTTTGATACAGCCGATGTATGTTTGTTTGCGTAACATTCAGCTCGATTAGACAGACGATAGGTATACTCCAACGGCGAATCCGAAATTATCCTCGGAAAGGCGATTAAACAACTCAACATGAATCGTGATGAGATCGTTGTTCTCACCAAGGTACGTGCACCTTTGACGATGGATGAGCTAATGCATCATACATTCAGGTCTACGGAGCCGTAGGACGCAACAAAAGCGACGCGATATGGGCTGGTGGATCTAAAGCAGACTCGCAAGGGTATACTAATCAGTACGGATTAAGCCGCAAGGTACTTTATCGATCCGAGTCCCGTCTTGAAGAAGGCTAAATGAGTCGCTTTTAGCACATTTTTGATGCTGTAAAACATTCCTTGGAACGTTTACAGTTGGATTATATCGATGTTTTGCAATGTCTGGTTTTTTTCTTAGCTCCACTCCTCGATCCTGACGTGAAGTAGGTCATCGCTTTGATTACAACACACCCATCGCTGAGACCGTATGTCCACTCTTGTTCTTCAATTATCAGTTCAAAGTTATCGATTGACAGATGCAAGCACTGCATGATGTCGTCAAAGCAGGCTACGTTCGATACATCGGAATATCGTCTTGTTATGCATATCAATGTACGTTCCGTCCCATCCCTCCAGTCTATCCTAACTAATGACACTTTCAGTCAGCGAAATGCAGAGTACGTCTTTCATCTCTCTATTCCTTCCTTTTAACACTATCTTCTTCAGCCTACGCAATCCAGCACAACCTAACCCCCTTCATCTCGATGCAAAACCACTACTCCCTCGTCTACCGAGAGGAGGAACGAGAAATGTTCCCTACTCTCCGTCATTTCAGTGTTGGGTCCATTCCTTGGTCTCCCTTAGCTCGGGGACTTCTTACTCACCCGCTCAAAGCGACTACGGAAAGGACCCAGACGGATAAATGGACTGGGGCATATCAAAAGTACGAGGGGATTGTTAATCGGTGCGTGAAAGCTTCATTTTTGTATGGTTACTTGCAATACTGAGAGCCTTCTGCAGCGTCGAGGAAGTCGCTCAGAAGAAGGGAGTTTCTATGGCGCAAGTTGCGATAGCGTGGATGCTTTCCAAGCCGGGTGTTTCAGCACCGATTGTGGGGACTACATCTGTGGATAAATTGAAGGATTTGATAGGTGTGTTGTCGATGTTTTCTTGCCGCGATGGTCAGCTGATTGGTGATGATAGATTCGGTTCATGTTAAACTTACCGATGAGGAGATTAAGTATCTTGAGGAGCTTTATCAGCCTCAAGCGATTACTGGACATATGTGAACGTCTGCGGTCGGTAAAGTATTCCGGCCTGTTAGTATGGAATAATTGAATGAATGTTCGCTTCATGCTTCCCAAGTTGATCGTTCAATAACCAAAACTCCAAGGTCAACTCCAAAAATCATGTTGAAAGTTCAAACTACACCTGACTCTTTATGCGTTTCCACTCTAGATCATGGGTTAAATTTCATGCAGACTGCTCATATCAATGACCTCCTCACTCTCATCGATCTCAACGCAGGGACATGTAAAGTGAGGAGGGGTATAGTGGATTGTGGGAGAAGCGAGCACGAGTTTGTTGAAGTTCTCATGTCACGCGCCTTTAGTACGCGATGCGTCTGTGACCTCTTGAACATGCCCGGCTAACATTTGGCATTGGTATAGTGCGCTCTGTCCTCCTTTTCACCAATACTAAGCCCATTCCAGTTTCATTACATTGTCTGCGTAAATATTATTCGCTTTGCAATCCCTTGGCGATGTAAGTATATCATGGTCAAGTCACCTTGGCAACGACCTAGACGAATGGAGGCTGTATCTGAGCGGAGGCTGCTCGCTATCGGTAACAGGGTGAAGTTTCGCTCTCGCATTACCCTGAGATTTCCATTCACTAGTCTGCATCCGGTCTGTGACAGAGTTAAAACCCGTAGCTTCGTGCGATCCCCCTTCAACATACGCAGAAACGAGTTCTCGAGACACAACATTAGAGATATACTCCGTGTCAGCAACTTCGGCGGCGTACACTAGCGTACACCAGCATACACCAGTGTACAGGATATTACAGTGAGTGTCACCATAGTACAAGGTAGGTCGCCATCTATCAATCAATGTGAGGGTTGCCCTATCCAAGTACGGTGAACTACGTTACCTTCAACGGACTTTGCTGGCAGTCTCCTCGATTCCTATTCCGGATTGATACACGTTCATTGTACTTTGCCGTCTTCCGACAGTTTCCGTTGATCCGAGCCCCTCACTTCTGAGTCATTGGATTCACTCTGATGACATCCAGAGCAGGACGCTTATACTGTGTCAAACTACTATAATTGACTTTGCGCTGATATAGCTAAGCCAAAGCTAAGCTGATTTGAACAAATAACGACATCACTCGGTAGTATACTGGGTTGAGTCAATTCGGCCGAGAGAAATCATCGATCTAACTACAGATCACTACAGATTTTCATTGCTTCCTGTGTTGTTTAGGTCACTGAATGTACGTCGCATAGTACGGGATGATCCGCAGCTGATGATGAGGGATGGAAATCAGTTGCATCAATATTGGGGAAGATCTTGATAATATTGGTCTGTAGGTGATCTATAGTTGGTCGGTAGTGGTCGGCAGTTGGTCTTTAGTGGTCGTTAGTCAGTCTGTAGTCAATCTGTAGTGGTCGGTAGTCGGTCAGTAGTCAGTCAGTAGTCAGTCGATAGTCGGTCAGTAGTAATGCTTATGGCATGGTCAGTAGGATATCAGTAGTCAGTCAATAGTAATCTGTAGGGAATTTTATCACTCTCCAACAAAAAAAAACTCAAGATATCAGGATTGTTACAATCCATACTGTACCAATCAAGTCAAGTGTTCAGTGGGTGTTACACGTTACCAAGTGTTCAGTTCGGCCATGTGACTGTTACACTAAAGGGGCGCAAAGCGCCCGAAATTTTGGGGGCATAAGCGCCCGTTATGGCGCTGTAACGGTGTTCAAAACCAGAGTGTTACCCGTTACACAAGCAAAAAGTGTTCAGTTCAGTGGCCTGTGTTACATGTTACTGAACACTTGACTTGATTGGTACAGTATATCCCAGACAACGATGTTGTGTTACATGTCCATTTTGCCAGTCTGGTGCATCCAAACTACTGGGTTTTGAATTCATTGCATGCCTAGTGAGTCTGCAAGTTATTGGTTGCATCTGCTTGAGCTCAAGTCAGATCTAATGTTATGTTGCCATTTGGATACCCATTCCATGAAAGAATGTCAAACCCAGGCTTAGTCGAGCTCGAAGCCTCACCAGACATTGGAGAATTACTGTATTTATCCAACCCAAAAGCAACAGTACAGGTCCTGACAAAATAATACAACCCGACACTTCCATACAGTCCATACAACAAACTGTCGTCCAAGGGGGTCCCAGAATGCAAAAAACCTATAGGCAGTCACATTAGGAATTTCAGGCTCTACCAAGGACACCTACCCACCCTCTCCTGCCTTATTTAGAAGTTCTTTCACATCACATGATGAGATAAGATTAGATTTCAGTACATATTTGAGTATTCCAGGGTGTAACTCCATAACTGCAGTACTCTGGTAGTCATTCACAGATTCTAGAAAACATGTTCTCCACTGTGGTTGTGATGACTCCCTTAGCATTGCAATGACCTAGTCTTGTCCCACACAAGTCCCATAGCACATGTGTTGCCTATTTTGGGTAATTTATAACCTTCCTCCTGTGCTAGACATGCTAGACTCACCTTTCTAGTGTGTTGTGTGACTGTAGGATCGCTAAAATCTACCATATAAGGTAAGGTCACATTAGAAAATTCATCCCTTCAGAGGGACACCTACCCCCCTACCCCGTGTGCGGGATTTTGATCCCATGACCCCCTTGCTGTCGTCATATTTATTGTGTCCCTATAACTATTATCGTGTGCTGCATAAACTATCTGTGACACCATCTTGTACACAATGAACTGCTCTGACAGTTACATTGTACAATAAACCACTGCCCTTTATGGCACCTGCTTCGTGCAACAAACCACCATCCCATGACACCTGCTTCATGCAACAATCCCTTGCAATGCCTGCCACTTTGTGCCATGGAAGCGGGGCTGATGACATGCATGACATGCCGGCTAGTCTGGCCCTTGCTGCACATGCTGATATGTTACGAAAATGTTGCTTGCATTTTCAAGAGGATGTTGAAGACCCCCTAGACAACTTAGACACTGTAAATTCATGTATGTTACATCTCCCAGTGTGTTATACCTCCGAAAGAGGGGTCTCAAAGCATTGTATACCATTTTATTGATCTTGTGGTTGTCCTGTTTTGAATGAGAATCTCACCTTTCCTCATTGCATCTGGCAGCTTTCAACACGCCAGGCGTCCAAAAATACTACAAGGAGACATATCTCATCTCTAGATCCAGTACTGGTCGCTCATACCTGCAGCCAATAGTCAGCCGAGAAACTAACATTTCTGTCAATACTGCTGTTATCAACATCTGTCACTGGCCTCAGATAGCTCGGAACAGTTAAGAATGGGTCAAGGAATCAAATTGGGAGTGCTGGTGATGATTGAAGCCATGGGGATAGGGAAACTCGAAGTGACTGTCTAAAAGTGTGTAAGATGCTTAGTATAGAATGCGCACTATTCTTTCTTCCGTTGTCATAGGTTTTCCTGAGACTGATCCAGTGAATGATTTGGGACATAATCACCAACAATGTATCTTATGCACTGGAAGTCCCAGAATCTGTCTTTTCTAATGTATTGGATTAGTCGTTGGCTTGATATTCAAGAATTATATGTTACCGGCTTTAAGCGCTCATGTCAAGCACGTGGTAAAATAGCTTATGGGACAAAAAGAAGCATGTGGCTGTGCCTGTCTATCATTTGTGCCTGTGACGTGTGTCTGAGGCCCAACCTATCCTTCGGATTCCTTCCCCAATTTTTCTTCACTGGCATTGTTCTCATGATGAAGTTTAACTACCAACACAATGCCTCCAGTCTTTCTATTACATGCTGAAGGCAAGTACTGTTACATGAAGGTGCTGTCACGAGTCACGCATGTCATGACTCGCAAGGGAATTATGGTACGAAACAGGTGTCATTGAGAGTTTTGTAATGGTTTGTGATACAAAGGAGCTGTTGCAAACTTGAAGGGATTATGGTATGAAGCAGGTGTTGCAAGGGGATAGTCGACAGTCACCTGAGGGTTTGTAACATGAAGGAGCTGTCGCATGGAGATTCATTGCACAATGGGGCTGTCGTGAGGGGATTATGGTATGAAGCAGGTGTCGTAAGGGGATGAATACAAGGGATAGTCACCTGAGGGTTTGTGGCACAACATAACTCTCTGAGTGGGTTGTTCTGTATGAAATAGTGTCGTATAGGGACACAATAAATTCATTGACAGTTTGTTGTTTGAGGTGTATGGAAGTGTCGGGCTGTATTGTTGTGTTGGGACCAGGACTCCTCCCCAAAAGTTGTCCCCTGTCCCCCCAAACCGGGAATGGAACTAACAAAGGGGGGACAGTCCCCCCAGCCAGGAACTAAGGAGGGGGGACAGGCACTTAATTATGTAATAAGTGCTCAGGCACTCAAGGACACCTTAACCATGTGGAGTGGACTAAAATAATTGTCAAATTGCCTCCTGCCTGGACTTGGCCTATTGCTGAGGTGTCTAGAGCAGTCTATAAACAGTAGCCTCTATGCCAAACAGACCATTATATAACACTAGTGTAGGGAACTAAGGTGTCCCCCCATTCTCGAGGTCGGGAACCTGGAGTTAACTGGGGACACTTATGTAACACCTGTGGG
>QLOY01003303.1:0-14339 GCA_003313965.1 Megacollybia marginata
GTCATGACAACAGTATTCAGAGAAACCCACATGTTGGGTAGACAGCCAGCATACATGAGCTCTATAGCATAAAGTCGATATACAGAGCAAGACAATGACATTCAGCACTATTCCGTGAGCCCACACATTGGGTAGACAGTCGGTATAGGAAAACTCCAGCATGAGTGTAAACTGACAGCTACGATAATGGGACATGTGAGCCTGTACCCAGAGCAACATTCACTTCGTGTGTGAGCTTATGGTCAGAGCAACAACATGATATAACAGAGACGTTTCAATTGAAGAGACACAATCCTGATGAGGGGGTTGTGGTCTCCTGCAGTGCATTTTGGATAGGAATACAATCCTAACGAGGAGTCACAACCTCTAACAACACAAGTTCGATTTTGACAGGAACATAATCCTGACGAGGGGGTTATAGCCCCTTACCACTTACCACACCATCCAATAGTGCCTATGCTGCAGCTTCCACTTTCCCAATAGGTGTAGCAGCAGACCACTTACTGATTCAGCAACTGGTTTCCCAATAGGGAGTTGCAGATCATCAGATCATACAAAGCGTTTCCAGAGACCATCTCTTACAGCCAACATGGCAGAGTAGTCAATGATGCAGACAAAACTTAGTGGGTGATACCGCAGAAGGGCCTCAGTAGAACTCTGCTTGCCAAGTTGCAAGTTCGAATCCTGATCCTGAAGAAATGATAGAGGGGCTGAGACCAACTCATGTTTTCTTGGAACAACATCTAGGCTCAATTGTTTATTCCACAATCTATACATGCCCTGAGATCGCTGTCATGTCAGCTATTGCCGAGACAGCAATTATATAAAAGTTACCTTGGATTGCCGACTCTTCCTCACTTACAATCACAACTATGGCTAATTATCCCATTGGTTGTGGTTGGCCTCATTCTTGTTGTACTCTTGGGCATTGGAGCATGGGTCTTTGACCTTGTTCCCAAGAATGGCAAGAATCGTTTAAAGGAAATCATTGGTTATACTCCATCTCCTCCTTCAGATGATCTGAAACTTCATCGTTGCCCTCATTCTTGTCACACCCCTCCTGCACCAAATCCAAGGACCCAACAGGTCATGCAATATCCCCAGTCCCATCATTTCAATCGTATCTCTCAGTCACTTCAAATGTCAAGGCCTGCAGCCACTATAGCATATCCTCCTAAACCTCGCCAATCATCAGCCAAATCTTGTTGTCTCTCTACAACCAGCTTTGACAGCACTGGAAGCACATATAATTATGGTTGTGACACTTGCGGCATACAGAGATGGGGGAGTACCACAGACGCAGACAGACCATTGAGAGACATGCTCCAAGACAACCTCTTCACCCACCTTCCATAATCACAATCGTCACTTCATCTATCCTACTCGTCTTTATTCTGTGGAGCAGGGGAAACCACATGGAAAACTTCGTCGCATTTTAAAGGATGGACTTGCACATAATGTTTTCCGATGTAAAGAGTATTGAATGATTTTATCATTCAAGAAAAACAGGAAACATTGTCCTTAATTACAGTGTAATATTGTACTTTTAGCTCAATTTTACCTCTTTTATCTGCAACTCCCTATTGGGAAACCAGTTGCTGAATCAGTAAGTGGTCTGCTGCTACACCCTATTGGGAAAGTGGAAGCTGCAGCATAGGCACTATCGGATGGTGTGGTAAGTGGTAAGGGGCTATAACCCCCTCATCAGGATTATGTTCCTGTCAAAATTGAACTTGTGTTGTTAGAGGTCGTGACTCCTCATTAGGATTGTATTCCTATCCAAAATGCACTGCAGGAGACCACAACCCCCTCATCAGGATTGTGTCTCTTCAATTGAAATGTCTCTGTTATATCATGTTGTTGCTCTGACCATAAGCTCACACACGAGGTGAATGTTGCTCACACATGAAGTGAATGTTGCTCTGGGTACAGGCTCACATGTCTCATTATCGTAGCTGTCAGTTTACACTCGTGCTGGAGTTTTCCTATACCGACTGTCTACCCAATGCATGGGCTCACAGAATAGTGCTGAATGTCATTGTCTTGCTCTGTATATTGACTTATGCTGCAGAGCTCATGTACACTGGCTGTCTACCCAACATGTGGGTTTCTCTGAATACTGTTGTCATGACATGAATCAGTTTAAAGTCTTGCTGGACTCTTCAAAGTGTTAAACACCTTGGAATCTATGGTTGAATACAACTTGAATACTGGTTTATAGGGATTGAATACTACTCTATACAAGTCATTATAAGTTGAATGCAAGTCTATATAGGTTGAATACCACTCTATGCAAGTCAATGCAAATTGAATGCAAATTGAATGCAAGTCTATGTAGGGATTGAATACTGGTCTGCATAGGTTTTTAGGGCCAGTCTATGCAATGTATACTGGTCTATACAAGTGTGTGAAAATGGGTCAATTTTTAGGTAATTTCATGATAAATGCCATAGTTGAAATCACAGCACTCAAAAACCCAGTTTCACCAGATTCTAAAGTTAGCATAGTCACCTGTCTAAATCTTGCTAAAAAAGGCATTTCCATCTCCTGCCAACTATACAGTTGAAATCACAGCCTAAAAAAACCTAGGTTCACAAATTTTCACTTTTTTGTACAACTGACCTTCTGGATATGGGCATGTTTATTTGCTCATTTCCCAGCCCATTTCAGCTTATCTCAGCAAACAAATTACATATTCTGAATCCTCTACATCATGGCTACTTTTATTTACAAGGTAAACAAATATAAATAAAAAGATGATTTGGCCAAAATAAGGTCATGTGCAAATATTAGTAACAGTGATCAAGTATTTAAGAAGTAGTAGACAAAAATAGGCTAACCAGCCTACTTAGGCAGGATAACATGAACCTGGATCAAGCCTAATTAGGCTCAGTTGGTGGGTTTCACAGGTGAAAAATGAAGCCAGATATTGTTACGAACAGAATTTATTCATTAGTTTCTTTTTCTTTTTCATTTCATTTTGTATTCATTTTCCATCTTATTTCCACTATATCTTGGCTTATTCCTATCTCCTATCTTCTATTCTCACATTGTCTCCATTTAGTCAGTCTTTCTCATCATTTCATATCTATAGCTCTCTCTATCTCCATTAGTGGTACCTTATCTAGTTCCAGGATTCTATCCATTGTCTCAGTTCTTAGTTCCATGGTTCTCTTGCTTCTTTTCATATATCATTCATGTTCTAGCCACTTCTTTTATGCTCCGTCCATATCTATTAGTCAGGAGGCTTATCTATAGCTGTGTATATAAGTAGGGGTACTATTGATGTATTCCCTTAGTCTTGATATTAGTCTTTTCTCCCACTTCTACCACTCAGAGTGTCCTCTAAGTGCAAGATCCCTTCAACTATCGTCCTGGAGGCGTGCTAGGTTCATGATGGAGTCCCCAAAGGCAGCAGGTTATATTATGTAAGATGTGGTTCTAGTGGATGCCTGACAGATATAGCATATTGTAATGGCATGAAAATTGGCTTCTAATCACATCAGTTGGCCCTTGCCTAATAAGATCATTCCCATGACAGGGCTGCACAATAGTTTTTAGTGATTTCATTGGATTTATTGACAATATATCTATTTTTAAATGCTCTCCCACTTGGACCTTGCCTAATAAGGTCATTCCTATGCCAGGGCTGCACAATAGTTTTCATTTTATTTTTAGTGATTTTTTGGTGATTTTTAGTGATTTTATTGGATTTTATTGGATTTATTGACGATATAAACAAACAATAACCAAGAATAGACCTGCTGGGGTGCCGTGCAGGTGCCTGGCATGCCATATAACAGTGCCGAGCCTCTGCCATTTTTGGCCTGTAGTATTTGCAATTGGTTCATGGGCTTGGGTCCTAGGATTTGCAAATGGTCTACAGCATCACCTGACCTCTCGCTGTTTTTGGTTATGTACCCATTGTCGAAGAATTCCTATTCCTGCTTCCGCAGCGGGATCCTGTAGTCATGATAATATCCATAAGGCTGAAAACGGTTTCAGTTTTTCAGAGGAAGGTAAATGCGGAAAATCTTTTTCGCCTGCAGATCCCTCAACGTCAGACTTTGTCGGGTCTGCCTCTGATGTCGGCTTCTTGATTGGGTCTTCTGTTCTGCCTTGTGCATCATAAGAAGCCCTGATCTCAGGTCCCGAAGGAACTTCTTTTTCAGCTGCCTGGAAGTGACCCGAAGAAGGTGATTCTTCATCTTCTACTTCTTCAATTGTTGTCTTCCTTTGTCCTGAGCTTACTTTGGAAGGTTCCTGACTTGTTCAATCATTTGAGGTTTTATCCTCAGCTGACTTACCATTACCGTTTTCTGTACCTTTGATGCTAGATTCTTGTAGGTGGGGGAGAAGAATATTTTTATAATACAACGCTCATTTTTCAGAGTGCTTGTTACAATTGGTGCCTACAGAGGAATCATGCATATTTGGGGAATCTGAAGTCACATCACCTTCATTCCCATCTAAAAACCCAACTTTTCCTTGACTGCCTTCTTGTCATCCTCGGTCATAACGGAGGTGTCGAGTTCAAGGAAGGCTGCACGACTGAATAACCTTTTTGATTGAGGTCGTTCCATGCATTTTTGACCAGGGTGTCTCTTTTTGCAATGCTGGCAAGGTTTCGGGCAGTCTTTGCTGAAGTGTGGTTTTTCTCCTGGTTTTGGGATTTCTCCACAATTGAAACATCAATTTGTGCTTTTGTATCAGTTGATGTCCATTGGGATTCCTGACGAGTTTGCCGGTGCCGTGTACGATCCACTAGTGGTGTTGGAAGAGGAAGAGGGACCACTTCGTCCTGACGAAGTGTTTGTGTTGAACCATTGCATATTTAAGTTATCGTCAATTTGGATGAGTGCTTTGCAGAAGTCAGGGTAATCAGTGGTAACCGGATTTGGGTTATGGTATAAGATCGTGATTAGATCTTTACTGACAGTGTGTCGAAGAATTGAAATAAGCAAGTCGTGATCTGTGGCACTTCCCTTTTTGGCTAGTCCCGCTAAGATGTCGAATTTGGTGAGGAAGTCACGAAGGGGAGTTTTGCCTTGTTGGATTGTTTGTAACCGGTGGAGTGTGTTTTCTGCTAGCATGCGATCTTCAAATTTTTCTTGTAACGAGGTAAAAAAGTTGTTCCAAGTGGCTGTAGCATTTAAAAGGCAGGTAGCAGGATCTGTGTTAGCTTTTCTCCAGACTCGGAGCCAATCCGCTACTAGGCAGGGTGAATTGTCTTTTGTTTTGAGGAGACTGGCAGTGAATAAGATTTTCTTTTTGTCGGTTGTGAGTTCATTTTCATATGCTTCGAAATAGTTGAATACGGAATCACTCCAGGATTCCCACTGAGATTTGTCTTTTCCATCGAAGACAGATGGCATTTCTGCCAGGTTGATTTTGGTATGAGTAGGTTGTGCTGCCATGTTTACAGGTGGAGGATTGTGAGGCGGTGGCAGAGGCGGTGGACCAGGTGGTAGAGGGCCAGATGGTGGATTCCCTCTTGGTGGAGAATTATGTGGAGGAGGAGGTGGATCGGGTGAAGGATCAGGAGGAGAGTTGTTAGGTTCAGGATTGTTTGGTGATTGAAAGGGTTCTTCTTCTACTTCAGAGAGATGACCTGTATCAGACTCGTATATGTCTGATTCGTGTTCGGTTTGTTCAATTTGTTGTGGGGTTTCTGTAAGAACATCAGCGAATAGTAGGGATGGCAGTGGAGTTGGTTCCCTATCTCTGATGCTTAGTGGGTTGGAAGGGGAGGTCTCTACGATCGGGAATTCTGATAATGGTATGGGTGGAGTGTTCTTTAAGATTTGGTGATATGATCTGAGGTGATCGTATTCGTGTACTTGACTTATATAGTCCTTTCCCTTATCTGTGTGAAATCTTATGGCTTTAGCAAGTACTTTGATATTTCTGGGTCGTTCTCCTGGTTGTAAGACTTGATACTCAGTGTTTCTTCTGTCAAAGTGTACACATGTATTTTCGCCATAGGCTTCAACTGCTTGCTTAGTAAAGTTGCTTAGATTTTCTGGGGTAAGAAGGGGTAACCCGAGTTCAATTAAGTACTCCTTCTTGTCTTCGTTGATTGGTATCCTGTACTTCCTTACTCTTTGTCGGAATTTGGAGTTGGAAAGTCACGGAATGTTTGTTGGTTCAGTAGGGTTGGTAGTGGAGATTTTGGATGTGATGGCGATTTCTGCCGATGTGGACGTTATATTGTCGAAGGAAGAAGTCGGTGCTTTCACGTACGAATAGCAGGCGTCAGATGCTTGCTTTTTCTTCCAAGGTGAATCTGAGGTGAATGTGGCCTATGTCGAGGTCACTGGATTTCACGTGTATGGTTCTGTAAATTTTGGTCGCTTTGTATCCTGGTCGATTGTTAAGTAGGAGCAATGTGAGTATGCTTCCTTCGAATTCGAGTTTCTGTTCTGGTGATAACACTGTTGGTAGATACAAGCCATTGATGATGATTCACTCTACTACTTCGTTGTAGAAGTCGCTGGTTCATGGAATGCTTCTGTTGAAGACGTAGGGCACTATAAACATAGTGAACGAGGTGAACGATGATTAGTTTCGATATTTTGTTAACAAACTGTTCAAATCAATGGAGACACAATGTCGATTGACTCGTAGTTCAGGTAGTTCACTCTGTTTGACAAACAGGAGAAGAAACTAATATTGAAACTAAAGAATATACAGGAACTTGTCCCTACTTATATATGATGAGACCAGGGTATAGATAAGAACATGCGGTAGTCATATGGTACTATACAAAGTCCAAGAGGAAAGAGACCGAGACAGCAAAGGTACGAACATGTGTTGAGCATGTGTATGCAGCAATAAGGTCTGTGAAGTTTGGTGAAGGTTTCGAAAGCCATAAAATTCTTACAATGGGAAGCCACCCTGCCAAAGCTTCCAGGAACTAAACCTGAGCGCGCCAGTGAGTCTGGGATTCAAGACTGATCCAGACCCACCCACAGATGAGCTGAAGCTCACCAGTTGGATCAGGAAAGACCCAGATGACGTGTCAGCAAGCTGACACCCCCACCCAGCGAGGTAAAAGTCCAACAAAAATACAAGAAGTGCAAGATAGAGAAGTATCTATTAACTAGATATCTGGAATTACAATCTTGTCTGCTAGTCCAAGAGATCTATGAAATTGATCTACCGATGAAGATATAGAAGTTAAATGAGCTTGATCATACAATTTTGAGACTAAACGAGTGAGGACTTCAGAAATGTGACACCAGTAAAGAAGGAAGGCTAAAGACTTTCACCATCCTATTTTGGCTACTACCTCAGGAGCGATACCTGCTAGGAGCTATTCTGTGGCTCCACTGATGCAAAAGCTGTGGCCAAGAGGGAGCAACATATTGTGTAGCTTCCATACCTGATAGCAACATGAAAGGAAGGCATTCTTCGTCATTGGGATGAAGCCTTTGGAGGACTTGTAGGCAAAAAGGTGGCCTGTCTCTGGTGCCCCTCTATTGATCCGAAGATGCTCAGAGAGAAGATTCGAGAAGGGAAGTTTGGATGTGTCGATAACTGTAATAAGGGCCCCTAGTTCCTTGGTGGTTTTAGACCAGGGAATTTTGAAAGAGGTAGAGACCCTGACACGACCATTCGAGACTATTGATTCATTGTCAAAGTGGACATTGCGTGAGACATGGCGGGAGGGATTGAAACCCAACTCAGATGGAACTGTAAGTGCCTCCAGTCTACAACAGGCAAGAAAGGCACATACTGCAATGACAGCGACTGCGATGTCAAAGTAGTCAGAGAGATCAAGTTCCGCCAAGAGCACGATCAAGTGCTCTAGTGACGCCAGCGGTCTCAGGTCTCTTTTCGAGGATGGAGGGGCTAGTTTTGCCACGCCCTGTTTCATTTTTGAAATGATTTTGTCATTGCTTTCCCAAGAGGTGCTGCTGAATGCATGCCATGCTGCGAGACTGGATAACCATGCCTTAACCGTAGGCCCTGTAAAGAAGTGAGAAGAAAGAAATGCAAGAGAGCGAGTGAGAACCACCTCCTACTTCGCCAGCATGACGGGCTGCGAAACAGGCAAGAAGGAGAGATGAGGCCGGCATCCTATCTCTTTCTGAAATGCCGTGTTCATCACAGAATTGGGTGAAACAAAGTAGCCCAGCCCCATAGTTTACTCGAGTAGATTCATCCAGAGAGGCAAGTAGAACTTTGTGGAAGTGGTGAAAGAAGTCGAGTCCAAATTGAAAGATAAGAGACACGTCGAAGTCTCTAGAGAAGGGGGTCTGCCAGCCTTGGAGACGGTCGGCAGCTGGTACATGTGGACATAAAGGGTTGGGGGTGACTGAGTTACCCTGCTTTGCGGCTCTAGCCTTTTTACCTGAGATGGGTCTACGATTATCCGAGTCTAAAGTAAGAGTGGGCGGAATGGGTCCTATAAATGATGAGAGGATGATAGCGAAGAGAATGACAAGCTACCAAGAAGAGAGAAAACAGGTGAGAGAGTTGAACTAGAGACTGGCATTGATTCGAGAGTTGCCAGGGACGATGACGAGTGAGTGAGACAAGAAAGACAACCAGCTAACAGGTGCGGGGTCTCATTATGTGAACTTCCAGAAGCGGGTGGAGGGTTGGGAGAGGGTCTGGGAGAGGTTTCACAAGTCTTGTTAGAGTCGTTGGGTGCACGTGCAGCCCTGAATGCTTGGAGCGCTCTATGCATACAAGAGGAGAGGAACAAGCTCCTCCAGGAGCTTGAATGGCGCAGAGATACGACGGTCCAGCTGACCCAAGATCCCCTGTGAGATGGGGTCCGCCAGATGTCCTTGAAAAAATCTCCAGTGTCACCATTTTCAATCCTGATGCTCCGCTGGAGCTGTCTCTCTCCCCTTCACTAGAAATCCTGACTGTCCCCAGTCCTATTCCTAACTGAATGGGTTTCTCTGTCTTAAAAGGCGTCACATGAACACCTTCAACTTGTCTCAAAGGGTGGTGGGTGGGCTAGGTCCATATATATCTAAGCACCTCTCCACTGAGTTTCCATTTTGGTCACTATTGTGAAGGTGACTCATTATCCCTTCAACCACCAAACAGGAAGGCTGATTAGCCTATTAGTCACTTCACTTTTAAGGGTTTTAACTACCATGACCAACACAGGCCTGATAATGTACATACTCCCGCTGGCAATTCAGTTGCCCTAGGAGCATTATCACTGATCAATTTCTCCACTTTAGGCATTTTCCTACAGTCTGCAGGCCACAAGTTCGAGCTTTTAACTGTGGAGTAACCTTATTAACTCTACTAAATCGCTTTCAGTCTACTATCTCTTTCTGTGATTAAAAGTCGAAGATCTGACGCTCCACTGAGCTTGAAATTCAACCCCTGAACACTCTAGACTTGAAAGTACCCATGGTGTGTTTATCTCCAGTGTTTGGATCGCATATAGTGAGTAATCTACCATCGCATTCATCTCCCTGGTGATCTACCAGTATATCAAAGGGTTTCCCTAGGACAATTTTCCGTCCTATGCCATTCATAATATGCACTTGAAAATAGACTGTTATCACATCTATTGAGAATGAAACATCTCTAGCAAGTCCCACACTCATTTGAGCATCATTTTCACGATTATTCCACTCTATTCTGATGTCTGTATCCCAGCTGACTCCTAGTTCCAGAGCGGTGGCCAAATCCATGGCTATCACTGGACATTTAGGGTCTAAAACACTCTCTACTTCGCAGATCTGATTAACAACAGGGAAAATCGACCTGGTGCAATCCAAATCAGTCATAAGTAACTCTCCCATCGGATATTGTCTCTTTAAATGGTCACTACTTGTTAGGAGCTCTTCAAATGAGTCTGATACACATAGAGAACCTTCTGAGGCTTGCCTATCTTTCTCTGTTACAATGTATCACTCTGGTATAGGCAAGTGTTCGCTTCCCTCTATCTCCGCTGGGGACTTAAGTTGTAAAACATCTCTAGGAGAGCTATAACTTCGCTTTAGAGCTAATTCATGCTCTACTATCCCCTTAATAAAATCTTCTGGACTCAGTGAGTTTGCTTTTTGATCCACTATATGAGTATCTCTAATTATATCATTGATAGTCTCTAAAACCAGCTCCGCTGTGACATCAATCACATCAGGATCATCTTGTATCACAGAAGATCTTTCTCCTTCTGGTTCAATGAGTGTTTTCCTGTATTCATTTCGCTCTGGCTCAATCCAATCAGTGTCCTTCACTGGTTGTTCATCAGAGAGTTCACTACAAAGTTCGCTTCTAGGACTTGAAATTTCCTGGTCAGAATTCTCCATCTCTATATCTGGGTAATCAACACTCTCTGGTCGCTTCATGGGCTCTACTGATGATGTCTCAGTTCGCTTTTTGACATTTTCTCTATATCTCTGCTTATTTGTTAACCTAGCTGGCGCTTCAGGGGATTTTTGTTCATCCTTTTGTCGCCATTCTGGGTGTCTAGAGAGCATATCCTTTTGGTTATCAAGCCTAGCTGGCGCTTTGGGCCACTTGGAATTCCTCCATTTGTTAATTCGCTTTTTATCCCCTTCAGGGACTGATTTCTCTGTCCACTGAGTTGTTCTCTGCACAGGAGACTTGTTTCTCATCACTGGGACTCTCTTTCTCATCACAGAGGTACGCTTTCTTGTTCCAGATGCGATACTCTGTGCTGCCTGTAAGGCCATATTCAATAAACTCAATAAATCTGTCAAATTTCCGATTTTAGACCCCTGAAGGAGAGGTTCCTGTTTGAGTTTCTTGACTTTCCTTCGAGTCTGAGCTATTTCCCGATGAATCTCATGTAATAGGTCACTTTTCGAGCTACTGGACTTGATCTGTCCATTCCCTTCACTTGAAACTTCCTTATCTAGAGTAAACAAATTTCGCTTTTCAGCTTGGATTAACTCCGCTGAGACTAGCTGCTGCAACTCTGCTTGAGTCCATTGCCTTTCTGGGCTAATAGGCACCCTCTGACTCAGGCCGTTATTCGCTTTTTCACTAGGGAACTCTACAGGAGAGTTTATCCCAGTACAGTTATCTTTCTGTGATAATCGCATTTTTACTACCCGCTGGGCCTCTTGCATAGCAATCTGGTGCTTCTCCCACCATTCCTGAACTCTAACCGATGGGGGAACAGCTGCCTTAAGTCCTTTAGGCAATTTCTCTTGATTGGCTAACACATAACCATGTCTGCTGGGATCATTCACAATTAACCCCTTAACTAGATACTGTTTCACTTTGTTACAATGAGCCATAATATGCCCTTTCTGCCAACAAAAGTAGCAACTGACTCTTTTAGGAAACATGGAATAACCAGTACTTCGCTTTTTATGACTTGAAGTGTCTGCAAGACTCAAATCTACCCAGGGTAGGATGTCCGCTGGCTCTGGCAATCTCAGAGTTACCTTAGGAAGAATCTCCACTGACTTCGCTGGCCTTGGATACATTGTAGATGTGATATCTCTCATCATATTTCGCATATCAGCTCTCATTTGCTGTCTCCAAGTATGCTGGGCATCATGCATAGCCTTATCTATCATGTCCTTCAGCCATAATGTGTCGCTTTTAGAGTCTGACTCTATTTCTGACTCCATAAGTACATCTCTGCTGGCTATGGCATTCCGCGAATGTCCAGCAATCATTTTAAGCGTTTTGATGGCATCAAAGATGTCATGCAGATCCTCAGAACCTGGTTCCAGTGCCAACGCGGGCTTCTCTTGTAGCGTCAAATGTTCTCTTAACATGCTAGCAGACTTAGGTCCCAATGTAGCCAACAATAAGTCCACCAAAACTTGATTGGTGACCAGCGGAGGGTCCATACTGGTCAATGGCCTCATTTCTGCTTCGAAATTATGTAAGAACGCCAAGACTCTGGCACGGTCATCAATCTCCACACCACGGAACATTTCAGACACCCTTTTAAGGTCTGTTAAACTGTCCCAGGTCATTTTTCTTGTTTCATGATACATATCAAACACTTCCTGCTTGAAAGCATGGAAGTTACCTTGCAGGAAGGAGTTTAAACTCCTCCAGCAACGCTCCGTGAAGCTGTCCAAATATAGTACAACAGTCTGCATCATGGTATTAGCATCAACAATGCCGCATTCATCCATCAGAGCTGTGATCTGATCCCAAAACTGATGTAACTCTGTGCCGTGGTTACCATCAAATCTGGGCGCATTTTTGAGTCGGGGGCTAGGCATAACCTTAGCCATGATTAAGAGGGAGTAAGTGAAGGTATATAAATGGGAAAAGGAATAGAATCTCTAATTGAGAAGAAAAAAAAACAATCAAGAAAGGCAATGAAAAAAAAATCAAACTAGAGGCTCAATTAGCTCCTAGGAAGTTGAAGCCAAAGGTAAGAACCTCAGGTAAGGTTGTAGATTTAGTACGAAACAATTTCTGTGATGCCCAGATGCCAAATAAGGTATCCAAGCCAATTTTAAGTTTCCGCGGAGCTGTCCAAAAGTGCCCACTGACAATATGAAACTGTGATAAAATGTATGCCCAATTGGCAAGTGTTGTAGCTGCACTGAAGGCAACTCAGAATTTATCTGCACAAATAGGCAGAGTCAATACAAGTGATTTGTGTTGGAGTAACCGCTTCTGGTATAACCGTGTCTGCAGTGACACAAAGTTTGATGGGGCAGATCTCCTGATGGAAATAAACCCAATTGGAGCATCTGCTGAATCACATTCGCTTAAGGGAATAGCTTTTCGAGTGAATAGAACAAGTTTGGAAGTGAAACACCCAGTGGGAATCTGACTTCTGTAGGGAACAAAAATTTTGAGATCTAGATAAGCTGGAATCTCTCCTGGTTGGCTCCAGATGAAAAGGAACCTCACGGTGTGAGGCGGGCTGACTGCGCTGGAAATGGAAGTGCTTGTTATGGGCTGGGAAACACCAACACCCACTAATACACACACACACACACTAAATCTAACACCCAAACACCTCTTTTAAGGTATTCCTTTCGAGTTTGGAGACTCCTGTTAACTAAACCTGGCAAGATGGTTCACTCTAAGAAGAAGTACTACATCTGCAGGCACTCAACCTTGACTAAGCAATGTCTGCTCTGACTCAGAGAGGTGCACAAGGCTTGTATAAAGGCATGAGAATCGACCCAAACTAGTCTAATGGTCTCTACTAAGCTAAGCGGGGTCACTGATGTGTGACAAGGTGGAGTAGATGAGTCAAGTTCCCTTCAGGTACTAATGACTAAGAACGGGGACTTTCCATTTTAGGTACTGAGTCCTAGAGATGTCTAGAGAGGTAGGAGATTGGTAGAAACTGTTCTGCTGAAGGTACTAGGTCTCCGCTGGTGACTTTTCTTAGCTGTGTTCCCTTAAGGTACTTGGAGCTCAATAGTCTGTAAAAGCGCAATCTATTCTCTACTGGGGGTCTCTATGGGTTCACTATTCTACTGAACTACTCTAAACTACTGCCTTTTCATACTGCTCTGCTGTGTCTATTTTTGTCTGCTGGTTGCTCAGCAATGGTCAGCTGATGCATAGTCTTACTCATGCTGTGTAAATAGCTGAGAATATGACTCCATCCATCTCCTTGATGTCTGCTGGTTCAATTCCTGCCCTAGGAGCATTATCCCAATTGATAGCCCTGCTCTCTAGCACTCCAATGATATAAACATGTCTCTATTTCTCTGCTGATGGTCCCAAACTGTAGAAGCAACATTTATAACACTTTGCTGACATGGTTTACTCCAGTCTCAGCTTGGCAACAGCTCCATGGGTGATATTACGTGTCCACTTCTGGTTCAAGTCTATGTTTGATTTCCTGCTTCGTAATGCTCCGCGAGTGATGCCAGCTTACCCAAACTTAATTTAGCTCTTGTACATATCTTAGCATACATCAGCGGGGCTGCGCATTTTATCAGAGTTGGATACAATAAGATAGCTCTATCAAGAGCCAACTCATTTGTCTCAACCAAAGGTTATTGCAGTTAGAGGCCTAGGTGTTGCCTTATATAGCTATTCCACCTATCCCACTCCTTCACTGATGGTTGTACCTCTGCAGGAGTCTTTCCCACATTTATTTAGAGGCTAGTACTTTGCAAATTGAAAGATTTCAGGCCTGGATGCATATCATGCATATCATCATCTATGTGAAATCATCAGAGAATTAGCCACCAGAAAGCGAATCATAGTGACCTAGAGACCAGTCTGTGATGACAGGATGCTACTCCTAGAGCCAGATTCAGTAAAAGAGATCATTTTTTTCAAACTGTAGAGAGCAGAGAAGTCAAAACCCCTAAGTATGAGATAAGCGAGCACCGGGTGTGATATCAAGAGACAATCATTGTAGGCCATCAAAAGCTTACATAGAGAAC
>QLOY01003305.1:0-10744 GCA_003313965.1 Megacollybia marginata
AGGGCTTTTGTGTGAAATTTAACTCAGTCAAAACAAAGGATTTCAGCCAGAATTTTGGCCCCTTTAGAACAAAGAATTTAGTAATATATTTCATCAGGAAAAACCCTTTTTGACCTGGCAAACCTGGCAAACTTGAGTAAACCTGAGTCAACCTAAGTCAACCTGAGCTGATCTGGGACTAACCTAGACATGACCTGGGCTGATCTGGGTTGACTTGGGCTAACCTAGACATGACTTAGGTTGACCTGGCTGACCTGAAAATTGAGACTTAAACCTGGGACTGACCAAGGTTGACATAGGTCAACCTTGAGGCATCCAGGTTAAAGAGGGTTTTTCCTGATGTTTAACTTAAGAACAAAGGGAGATTTATTAATACATTTTAATTGGAGAACAAAGAGAGATTTATTTATACATTTTAACTGAAGAACAAAGGGAGATTTTAGCAATACATTTTAACTCAAGAACAAAGGAAGATTTTGGTAATACATTTTAAGTGGAGATTTATGAATGCATTTTAACAAAGAGGATTTTAGTAATGCATTTTAACTCAAGAACAAAGGGACATTTTAGTAATACATTTTAAGTGGTGAACAAAGGGAGATTTATTGATGCATTTTAACCTCTAAACAGCAGAAAATTTTGGTAATGAAGACAATCAAAGAGAAGCTATGTTACAGACTATATACTTGCACCTGCCTAATTGTGGTGTTCACCACAGTTAAACCAAGGGTTCTCAGCCTTCAACCCAAATCTCTAATAAATACTGCACCTGCCCCAGAGCAGAACCCATAAACCTGACAGTGATCATTTTATATCACCAAGTTACTCCAGTAAAAACAAAAAGAAGAGTCTACTTATTACCTCCAAGTTGAAGTCCAATGCTACATATCTAATGAGTAACTGACTAGAAATGAAGTGCACCAGCTGGTTAACTGGTAGTCTAATAGTTAGTGGGGGTCACACCATGCTAGAACTGCTGATGTGATATAGCCACATGTCTCTTGCAGGTGGCTGCCTGTTCCTCATTCAATGTTGTGATTTCCTCTGCTTCCTGTTATTCAGATAACTTGCATCATCCATATATGTCATTTTTTCAATCACACAGGAAACATTTCTCACTGTCTACCATGTAAAAAACTACTAGATACACCATATCTGGTCAGTTCCCATTATACCTCCATCTCCTATTTGGAAGAACACTGCTAATTGACCAGCCCAGGTATAACATTGTTGCCAGTCCCAAGGCCCATTACATCAGACCTGCTTCTCTTCTCAAACCCTTTGCACATAATGCTCACAGGAAGTTATTCATTGCATTATGAAATCTTCATCATCAGATTAATACTGACCTTCTGAGCCTTGTGCAATATCAAAGTCAAATGAGTTTGTGAAAGATATGTTTCTGCTATTTAGGAGTTAAAATGGATTGTCTTTGTTCTTGAGTTAAATTTGACCACTAGGGCACTGTGTAAAAGTTGGAGCTGAGTTACTAGCTAGTTACTAACTCAGCAAGAGTCTGGGGGCTTTCAAACAGCTGTTATTAACAGGTGAGTTTGTAACAGTTAATAACAAGTTAAAAAAGTGAATAACTAGCAGTCAGTCAATTATCTAATTTAGTTCCAAATCAGCTCATCAATATCTTCCTCCACATCCACCTCCTCTAAGTCCTCTTACAATGTCTCCAGCTCTTTACTTTGTGGTGTGACACTGTGGATCAAGTAAGTTTTGAAGCTCCAAGACTTTAAGTTGAAGTCACTAGTTAGTAATTACCAGTCAACTTTCTAACACACCTTGACCCCTTGTGTGAACAACTGTTATTAACTTAGTTAATAACAGGTTGGAAAGTTTCTGTTAATAAGTTTTGACTTTTACATGGCGCCCTGTTGATTACTAAAATCTCCACTTAAAATGTATTACTAAAATGTCCCTTTGTTCTTAAGTTAAAATGCATTACTAAAATCCTCTTTGTTAAAATGCATTCATAAATCTCCCTTTGTTCACCACTTAAAATGTATTACCAAAATCTTCCTTTGTTCTTGAGTTAAAATGTATTGCTAAAATCTCCCTTTGTTCTTCAGTTAAAATGCATTCTAAAATTCCCTTTGTTCTTCAGTTAAAATGTATAAATAAATCTCTCTTTGTTCTCCAATTAAAATGTATTAATAAATCTCCCTTTGTTCTTAAGTTAAAATATATTACTAAATTCTTTGTTCTGAAGGGGCCAAAATTCTGGCTGAAATCCTTTGTTTTGACTGAGTTAAATTTCACACAAAAGCCCTGATTTGGTCCACCTTTTGTCTATGATTTATATACTTAATTTTGTATGGAGTGTTAATTCAAATTAATATAGGATACTTTTGTAAACATTTTAGTTTGCTTGATAGTCATGAACCAGGGCTGTGAAGCCTAAAACAGATGGTGTGGTGTGGTTTCTTTGATCATGTGATCATTGTTCCTACAATTTTAGGGTGGCAAACCCTCAAACATCAAAAATTTGAGATTGTTCCAGACATTAAGAAAAAGCATTTAGAGGTGTTTTAAGAGATTAAATTTTCTGTCCTATAAGTCTCTTAATACTCAATGGTTTCAGAAATTGCAACCAAGGACTTCTTCAAGCATGTTTTCTGTGGTCTTAAAATGGTTGAAAGATGTTTCTCCACCATTGAGTTCATCGTTCAAGAATGTGTCACAGTTGATGCATGTGACTTGATGGCAGTGAATGTTGCCTACTTTATCTGGACATATAGCCACATTTTTTGTTGCTGGAGAGCTGTCACCCTTGCTCAATGTTCTTTCTGGTTATGCATTACCATCGAGGGTGTCTGGCTTCTGTCTGGTGCAGTGGAGATTTTGGAAACAATTCTCATGCATTCAAACAATCACCCAATTACCCTCAATTTGACTTACAATGGCCCTGGCCTTCCTCTCATCCTTGACAAACTCATCTCCCATTCTTATCATCTGCAAAGTGCTGCATTACAAATGGCTGCATACAGGCTGTCTCAAAAATGCATATTTCAGCTCTTCAAACCTTGGAAATAGCTATCCCCACTAATCCTCTCATGAACAGAGCATCATCTATGAGGCTCCTGGTCTACACTCACTGACAGTTTGTGGGTTTACTACCCTACACAGTATACAGGCACTTGGTTTTAACTAACAGTATACCATGCATATTGGTGCAACAAAAATGATGTGATTCAACCATTCAGTCGTTCCTGAGGATGAAGACCGTGGCGAACATTTGTCAGGGCTAGAAGAGCTTCGAGCCATCCATGAACACTATCTCCATCCTCCTCTCAATCTGACAGTCTCATATTCTCTCATGCCACTCTCCTCAATGATCGCTCAATTCTCAAAGTCAGAGTTGCAATCGAGATCTCAGGACCCTCAAGCAGTATGCCCTACTTTGAAGACAATATCTCCCAAGTGGTACATCCATCTTGAAGTTCTGCAGAGATTGTTCATTGCTACAGCTGCCAATCCTGCTTGTAGGTCATTCGTGCTTCCAAAAATACACTCTGCCCAAGACCTCAAGATTTCCTGGAGAACAGGATAGTGAGGAACAGGCACCAGGCCGCCGGCGGTTAGGACAATGAGTGGATGGATGGGAGGAGTGCTTTTGAGTTTGAACAGGGTTATGCTAAAGGTATGGTAACGTGCTGGAACAATGATTCAATGTAGAGTACTGAGGAGGTTGTAAATTGGAATGAAAACAACTGAATTTTGTCTTTACATTGAAAGCTCAGCACAATAGCTTGCCGAACATTCAGCCCAAATTCAGCCACATTCAGCCATGCATCTCCCTCTGAGGAGACTCTCATCGTGTGAAGTTTGCGCATTAGCTTTCTCCAGGGATAAAGGTAAGCTTTCACATTTGATTTATCTGCTGATAAATGTGTCCTTTATTCTAGGAAATGTTTTTTTTATGTTCATAGATCCCCTTTATTTTACAGCCACAAAACCAAACATTTTGGCATGCCTTTATCCCCAGCAATTCTAGACACGAAAGGTATGTTTTCTCTTCAAAAATTTCCCCATATATTATTGACAATTTTTATTCTATTTATCCCTAGCTAAAGGTTTTTTCCCCTTTACTAGAATTTCCTCAGCTAAATTCAGGCCCCCACATGGTGGAACCAGACCAGAGTATTAAATATAGTGGAGTAAGACCATGTGGAATCTGTTTACAACTAAATCAAAGTGCACAGCAAATTCTCTGTTTTTCTAATGGCCTGCAAAACCTTAAATTAGTGGCATCCTAAGCCAAGGTAGTGGGAATTTGGTAGAAGACATTTGTAATTTTGTTTGAAAGTTTAAAGTTCTGTGGGTGAGGTAAAAATCATGTAATGAGGTGGTTAATTCAGATGGAGATTGGGTAATAGATCTCACACACCACAGATACATAAGGCAATTGCCTGAATGGTAAATTAAGTGGTGATTATTGGATTTCTTTTAGTACATTCAGTCCATCAGGGGAACATACTATGAAACTTAGTGGTCAAATGAATTCATCTTTCCTTATTGCATGGGAGGTCTAATTCCTTATTAGGACATTCATCTTAGGAAGACATACAATTTGAATCCATTCTAGATGTTAGTGCAATTGTGTTATCCTCAACCTGCTGGCACAAGGTCATCCCTTAGGGTTTTATCCCAGGCAGACTTTTCCAAGACATGGAGAGGTCACTCATGGAGGTTGTCTAGAACTGGAAGCATATATCATTCCATGAATAGATGGTTCCCAACCAAAGATGCCCAATTAATCAGTATCTAGATCATAAGATCCATCAACTGATACATTTACTGATTAAGCAAGCATTTGAGACTCCAATTGGTAATGGAACTAGGCATGAATCCTGATGTCCAGGTATTAAGGTTTTGATGGCATGTCAACAGTACTTTGACTTTAAAGGGGACTTAAGACCACCAAGGGGAATGTCTCTACTAGCTACCTATACCAAAATGTCCATGTTATACTACGGGTGGATGGCACACAGAGGGGCCATATGTCTGAACATAGAGGATGAAGCCTCTATGATCCTTCCCATGCTGGTGGCTGTGTACAACTGCAGGGCCTGGCTCAAGGTATAAGAAAGGGAAGTGCTATGTAGTATACATTGGGATGGTATATATTAAAGGTAGCTGTCAGGTTGAAGGTTAGTGGAAGCTACTACTACCCAAGCATTGTAAAACTGTTAATCACCAGTTAACAAACCAGTCAAGCTATTTGGGGCCCATAACCTGATGAAAGTGTATGGGTGACACTAAGCAGGCATTCCCATGATACACACTGGTAGTGCTGGTAGGTAAGAGGGTAAATGATTACTTATGTCTTTGTTAAGATAGCTTGCCAGACTTGTGTTAGAGTGAGGCTGAAAGCAAAGTAACTAAGTACTCTAGTGAAACTACAGTGCTTATATACCTTCTACAGACTAATAATACTCCATGCTACAACTATCTACTGGTGCATCAGTCAGCTATCTACTGCAGCTATTGGTTGGAATAACTTAGGAGTATATGTAATATCTCTATCTTTCCTATTGGTTGATGTTGATCGACCATCCCAATGAGAAAAGGATGGAAATGAGGAACCAAGAAAGACACAGAAAAAATGATCTAGCAAGGATACAAGTTAGCTGAGCTATGTAATAATGAATACAAGACTATTAGAAGAGAAAAGGAACACGAACCACTTCAAATGCAAAGAAAAAGCAGATGGAGAAGTGTTGTGAGAACCAAAACCTATATAAGTGAAGGTCATGTGAAATTCAAGGACGAATGCAAGCGTGAGATGGGACGGTATAGCCAGACAAAGGCCTGGAGTAATTGATTTTATGATTGTGGGATTGGGTTAAGCCCCAGAGATGTGGAATGTTTCGAGTGCAGAGGATAAGGTAGAGGTTTGGTCAGTCATGTCTTTGGTCAAAATCCAATTGAGTTGAAGTGTCCCCTCAGCCACATGGTCTCATATAAAGTGATACCTCAGGTCAATGTGCTTGGCCCTATTTGATATGATTTTTGATTTTGTCATGCTGTTGTTATCTGAGAGCAAGTGGAATGGACGAGGGAAAGGAATGTCAACAATTGAAGAGAACATATGAAGCCATAGGAGTTTCTTCAAGGCATGAGTGATCGCCATATACTTTGCTTCAGTCAGTTGCTCTCTGCTTAGAACTTAACCACAATACCAAGCCTGAGTGCAGGAAGAAAGCAGAACCGGAAATGCTTCTATGGTTGTGTTGCCCAGTCTGCATCACAGAGTCAGTACAAACACCATCCCTGTAGGTCAGATGATAGTGTTGGGTTCCCAAAAGGAATCTCATCACCCCCTTAGCTGCCAATAGGGTAGACCTGGTCGGTGCGGAATTCCACTGTGCCAAGAAAACAACCACATACGCGATATCAGGATGAGTCCAAGATGCAAGATACAGAAGGGAGCCGACAATGCTCTGGTAAGCTTTTGTAATACTGCCATCTGGGATACACAGAAGAGCATTAGGAGGAACAACCATGTTGTTGGGAGACTTGGATTTAAGGGGAACATCTTGGGACCTGGCATTAACGAGGTCATGCAAAGCCAAGAGCTCCTCTATGAATGGTTGTTGTGACATAGAGAGAATTCTCTGCTCACAGTGTTATCTCCAGAAATAAGCAGATAAGCCCAAGGTCATTGACGGTGAAATGTTGGTTCAGAAACTTGATGAAGTAGGTGTGTAGTGGGAGCGAGTTAGTGGCAGTGCACCCATCATCCACATGGATCAGAAGCAACATCCTCAGAGGTGAGCCATCTGAAGGCATTTGGTACAGAGGGATGAGGGGAGGTTGACCAAGAGCCAAAGAAGACACCATGGTCGATTTCACAATGTTTGAGCCCAAATTTTTCTAGCACAGGCCTAAGGGTAAGATACCAAGCACAACCCACTTGACGTAACCCATACAAGGCCTTCCACAGACAAAGGACAGTTTTCTTATCTGCCTCCAGAAAGTGAGGAACTTGTTGATAGTAAACTTCCTCAGCTAAGTCTGCATTGAGAAAAGCAGTCTTCACATTGAAAGTGTGGAGATACCAGTGGTTCATGGCAGCATAAGCAAGGATGAGTCAAATACTGGCAGATTTGGCCACAGCAGAGTAGGTCTCCCCAACCTCAAGTACTCCTTGATGGTTACCAAGGATAACAACCCTTGCCTTCTCTGTAAGGATTTCTTCTGTGGGTCCATGCTTAAAATCATAGACCCACATGAGAGGGATTGCCCAATGTCCAGATGGTAGAGAGGGAACACACTCAAATACCCCCTTCTCTTCAAGACTCTTAACCTCCTGTTGCATCACTGACTCCCAGTTCAGCCAGTCAGAGCAGTTGAGTGCAACTTTATACAAAGCAGGAGGTCTATGGAGTCATGGTTGGTCAAGTTTGTAAGAGAGCGCAGAAAGTGCCACCTCAATAGGAGCATTGAGAAGGCAGCACTCTTCTAGATCCTCAAGAGAGATGAAAGGAGCATCAGAGACAAGGGAGTCAATAAAAGCCAGAGTCACATAGTCAGCTAGGAAGTCTGCCAAAGGCAAGTCTGGAGTCAGCTCTGCATCATTTGGCACTTAGAGCTGGAGCAACTTGTCTCATTTCATCTGTGTCTGGTCCAGAAGCTGTGACTGCTTCTTGATCCGATCTGAACAATGCACAGGTTGTGGATCTAGACCAGAAGGGGGAGTATCCACAGAGGGGAGGGGAGCAGCCTCTGGCAAAGCCTGGTGCTTACAACCCAGTCAACCCTTTGCAGACTCATTGAAGATAGCATCATTGGTGAACCTATACTTCCTGTTTAGGTCAACACATCCCCAGCCCAAACAATTCTCTTCGTATCTGGTGAATATGCCCTCATACCACATGGGCCTGCCCTTCAGACGAACTTCCACTGGATCTATGATAAACGCCTAGCATCCCCAAATACAAAGATTGGAGTAATTGGGTTGAGAACCAAAGAGCATCTGGTATGGTGTCATGTTCTTGGGGAGAGTGGAAGATGGTAAATGTCAACGCAAGTATGCAGAAGTACGGACTGCATATAGCCAGTACAATGGAGGTAAGTCAGAACCCGCAACTAGCGTGTGTGCATGATCCTCAATGGTACAGATGTAGCATTCTGCCTTACCATTCTGTTGATGCACATATTGGCAGTCTGCTAAACAGATACCCTTTTATCTGTGAAATGCTGACCCAGTTCCCCTAAGATGAGTTCCTTTGCACCATCAAGTCAGACAGTGGAAAGCTTCAATCCCATCTGTTATTCCCAATTTCTCTGTACCCCAATAAAAATTTGCACTGCTTGATCCCTTGTTGTGATACAGTCAACAGCTCCGTAATTCAAGTAGTTATCTAAGGCAATAATTCATGTGCAGGACCCTGCACAGGAAATGGTCCACAGATGTCAACATGGACCAGACCTAGGAGATGGGAAGCTTGATGGCCATTGTGACTGTATGGAAAATGCAGGATTTTGCCCAGGATACAGAAGACGCACTTGGTATGTTCCGTCTTACCATTCCACTCCACCCCCTCACCATAGCGCCCCGTCAGAACCTCATGTGTCATTTTCATGCCAGCATGTGACAAACACTCCTGCCATAGTTGCAAAATCACACTTGTGTGGGGTGAATGTGGTATAGGCCATTGCTAGGGAGGGTAATGTAGGATCATCATGGGAAGGAGTCAGTGGTAGCACAAATTCGCAGTGAAGGTAAGCAAGCCTGCCATGGATCTGAGCTGTGAATGAGTGATGCTGGAGGGTCAGATGATTCTTAGGTAGGTGGATCACCACTACTCCATTCATTTGGAAGTTCACAGGCATGTTTGCCTCAAGGAAAGCTCCCACCAACAGTAGGTTAAACAGAGAGTCAGGGCCATGAAGACAGTCATGCAGTGATCAGACAACTGCATCAGCTGTCTGGTCTGTGCAGACACAGATTTTAGTGATACCTTTTGCTTTCGTTATAAGAGTGCCACTGCTTGCCATACCCACTGGGACCACTCCTTCAGGATGATATGTCCAGAAGTAGTTGCAGTCCTTAACAATATGGTGCATACAGCCCAAATTGAACAGTGCTTGAAACCTTTGATGGAGCACTGTCAATGCTACAGGGTCAGAAGTTAAGAGCACAATTGGAGCTTGCAGGACAAAGAACACAGCCAGATAACAATCCACACCAACAATGCATGATTCAGCATCAAATTCATTGTCATTGGTGCTACCATGAATATCAGCAATACTGGTAGATACCTCTTCCCCTTCCTCCAGTACTTCTACCAATGCTACTGTTGTAAGAAGAGCCTTTGAACAAGTTGAGGTGAATGTGGAGCCATTGCATCAGGTGTCCTCCTGTTCCAACTTCTTAGGAAGCATGCATATGGTCACAGTGGTCATACCCACACTGAGAGCATGTGAACTTCCCTGTTGTGCTGGACTGTTGGCATTGTTTGCAAGCCTTCCTTGGAGATGTCCACTTTCCCAACTGAGTGGAGGAAGGGGTGGTTGAAATTTTAGGATGGATATTGTGCAACAATGCATCAATATTGGCATCAGTAGCTGCCACTTGGAAAAAGTGGTCCAACCAGGTATCGTCGATCTCCCCAGCCCTTAGCAGCATTAACTTTCTGATGAAGCTCTATCCATAAAAGCACCCAATTGAGGAATCATGGTAGTAGAGACCATAGCTGTGTCAATCAGTATGTAAGGGAATTCACACTGTCAAAGTCTCTCAATACCCAACTTCCACATCATGACGAAGTCTTCCACTGAACCCCCCAAATACTTTGTTGAATATAGCTGTACCCATTGGATGAAGCCATCGGTATAGTCATTGTTGAAGTAGCGCTTTTTGAGCATGTGATAGATATATATTTCTCTTATTGATCAGAGGGATAAATGCTGCAGGTCCTTTTCCCAAATGCGCTATGAGTACACTGGTCACTGCAGAGTCAATTGACCAAAAGCTGAGATAAGCTGTACGCTCAGGAGTATGATCACAGTAAAGCTCGGGAGGATGTACTGCATCAGGTTTCTCGAGTAAAGCTTTTTTCGCCTTGCTCAAGGTGTAGCAAGGCAAAAAAGCTTGAAAAGCTGCAAGTAAAAAAGTTAGGGTATGTTTTCAAAAAAGCACTTCAGGCTGCCACTAGACCATACCACCTTAGGATAAATTCCATATTGGGGAACAACTATCCTAAGTGGGTTCTGGGACCACTGTCCAGACCAATTGACAGTATAGGGCTGTGGTCTGCCCAACAATACCATTTTTAGGAAGTGGTCCGACCATCTAGCCTGGTTGATCCATATGGCCAGACCATCAGCTTGGTTCACCCCGGTGGTCAGACCACTTGTATTCCTTAACGATGTTGGTCCGACCATCTATCTTTCTTAATAACATTGGTCCGACTACCATGGGTATATACGAGTTGTGACACCTCACACACTCAGCTAATATACCGTAATCTACGATCTCAACATACTCAGATACTATATTAGGTATTTTATGTAATTCAACTAGGTACAAGTTCAAGTTATTGGGGGGGGGATTAATTTGGGTGTGGCCTTACAAAGTTAGGAAGTTATATGGCCCTAAAGGGCCATCATAGCCCTAACTTTTTCAAGGTTCCTGCTCAGTCGCGCACACCATCATCGGGCAGCCCACACCAACAATGCATGATTCAGCATCAAATTCATTGTCATTGGTGCTACCATGAATATCAGC
>QLOY01003310.1:0-10662 GCA_003313965.1 Megacollybia marginata
TAGCCTCGATGGACAAACCAATGAAGCGGCTCTCAAACAATGTCATCGAGAGTTCGAATTTTATCAGAAAAATGAAGAGAGAAAAAATCGCAGCTGATCCGAACTGCGGCATTGCTCCTCCCTCAGACGACGAGTCCATTATTACTGTCTCTGATGATCTAACTAACAACTCGAACCAGCAAATTGTCGACAAGGCGCTGGCCTTTCTTTCTCGCTCTTCCCCGAAATCTCTCACTTCTCTCGCTTCGAACATCGCTTCAAAGGTTGGTGGTGTGTTCAAACCTAACGTCGTGCAGCAATCTGAAGATGAGCTCCGTCTGTCCTTGAGGTTCGACTCAAGGCCAGAAGTCGATCTTATGGTCGGAGACGTCGAGCTCCCCAGGGTTCCTACTGGGTACTTTGAAGCTGCAAGGGCTCATTTCGAACTTCCTCTGACGATGTTCACGAACGAGAATATCATCTGGGCAACCAACAACATGTCGAAGCTGAAGACAATGAAGAACAATAATTACAAGCAAGGGGAACACAAGAGCATCTTGTACGTGAATGTAGACCACGAAAGATTCCAAGGTGAAGACAAGCTTTCGTATGAGCTCTGGTTTCAAGCCACCAGGAATTTTCTTGGCTTCGCTTTGGAATCTAGGACGGACATGGTCCTCCACGACTGGTTGAACCAGACGTGGTCTTGGATTGACTTGCAGTATCACAATCGATGTGCTGACTGGCCCACCTTGTTGGCGTTCGACATCTATCTTTGCGAGAAGTACAGGACGAGGCCTTTTACATTCAAAACGAGTGACATCGAGATCTATCTGATCTCCTTTATTCAACAGAGAGACTTGGAGAGGTCTCGTTCTTCGGTGAGCCGTCCTTCTTGGTCGAAATCTTCTGCAGTCGATAAGGTATCCGTTTGTTATCACTGATATGATGAATAAATGTTTTGCCATTGAACTCGGCATTAAGGTGAGTCGTTCACCTTCAACGAGTTCAGACGCTGGTAAACTTTGAGGCTCGTAGTTGACTGAAACCCCGGCATAATGAGAGGGAGAGGAGGGTGGGTTATAGTGAAATTAGAGCGTTGTTCTGTAGACGCAAGCGGACGAGCTGGTGGCAAGACGATCAAATTTGATGTGAGTCACATGATCCACCGCTCGTCCTTCACTCAACCTTATCTACATCTAAGACTTCGTTCCTCACCCTGAGCTTACAATAAGGTATCCGTTTGTTATCACTGATATGATGAATAAATGTTTTGCCATTGAACTCGGCATTAAGGTGAGTCGTTCACCTTCAACGAGTTCAGATGCCGGTAAACTTTGAGGCTCGTAGTTGACTGAAACCCCAACCGGAGCAGAGCTCAAGAGCGGAGCTCGCTGTCAGACAAATGTAGAGCAACAAAGTGAGATGGACAAACCACCTAAGTGATGCTCCTTCAAGCTTTATTTAGATTGATCAATTCGGTACAAGTGAGATGCATTGGAGAAAAATGATTGCAGGTAGTGAATTTATTGGCTGAATACAACGTCCTCCACCTCTTCATTCAGCCCATGTGCCCTGGCAAAGCTACTGATGTTGGCATCCCAGCTTCGAGTGACTGCAAGAGGGATGATTTGTTCGAGTCGTCGCCAGTAGATGAGAAAACAAAGTGATGACCAGCCCCCGATCTTCATGATCGTTTCTGGTGGAACACCATCGAGGAGTAATTTAAGTGTACCCCCAATACGATAGCTATGACCATGGGTGATCTCGAGACCGGCTGTCTCGAATATGATTTTGGTGAAAGAAAGGAAAGCTTTCTTATCCATAGTTTCGAATGAATCCTGATTTTGGTAAGCGAAGAGGGGGGTGGAAGATGCTTCATTAGATGCCCCAAGTTTGTTGATGGAGAGGTGATTCGAGAATGCATCAACTGGACAAAATTCGTCCCCTGTTGCCATCAGAATACAGTCAAAACCTTTTGTACCTGTTGTCTTTGTCCAAGGGAGGTGAAAAGACACGACACGGCGATTGTTAACTGTGTAGAAGGAGATTCGAGTTGCCCTGGAAACATGGAAAGTGGGATCAAATGAATTGGTATACTTCGGAAGAAGTTCACCCAGTCGCCGACAAGCCCAGAAAGCTATGACAGCAGTAGCCCATATTGCTGCATGCTGAGGATTATTGAGATCTAAGCATTGTCGCAAAGCATGTAAGTGGTCTAGTGTTATGGCATTGCGTAAAGGACACTTGAAAATAATGCCTTCTTTATCTGCGGTGCGTTTGATTGAAGTGATCCAGGTGTGTTTCCCATTCCACTCCGCATTGTTGAACATGTGCCAGATACAGAGTCCATTCAGCCAGTTACTAATTGCTTTACCCGAGGCGGAACCTGTGGTGTCGGCAATAAAACCAGCAAGAAGAACATATGATGCTGGCATGCGACGGCCTTCTGGAATAGCATGGTGATCACAGTACTGGGTAAACCGGAGAAGACCCGCACCATATTGGGCACGAGTGTCATCAGTTATGGCATTTAAGACTTTAGATAGTACTATCTTCTGTTGCGCAATCGGTAGATCAGCATCCAGCTCCGCCTGAGCAATTTTTGAGTGGGGAGTTGTCCACATGAGGATACGTCGATCTGCAGGTACGAGTGGACGAAAAGGACTTGGTGTGTATTCGTTTTCTGGTCTGGGCCTGCGGACTTTTTTAGGTGACATTGACATTGCGATGGATTGTCGAACTGATGTGGAAGCTGTCATATTAGTATCGGAGATAGATGTGTTATCAAGGAAAGAGGACAAAAGATAGTCAACGGGTGGTACATGAGAAGAGATAGATATATGCTCCTTATATGGATTTAGAAGGTTGAAAGCCGTAGATGAGTCAATAATATCAATGTTGGAGCTATCAGGAGCTATGTAAGGGTTAGAAATTTTACTATCTACATTGGAATCGGAATTAGGAGAGGGAGAGGAGAGTGGTATAGTTTCAGGGCTTCCATCACGCGGAAGGATAGCATTGAAATATGCTTCCCATGAAAGATCCGCGGGCTCACCTGAGTCAGCTGGGTGATATGAAATATTATCCATAGTGGTCTATGAGTAGACCACAAAGATCGTTTGGTAGATCAAATGCGCGAGAGAGGCGCTTATGATGGGGCAGAGCCATGATCCCGCGTGAGATCGGATCTGCTGGATTGAGTGAAGACTCGACGTATTTGAAAGATAAGGAGATGAGATGGGCTGCTGAGGCCGCATATGTTCGACGTACACATAAGTTGATCTCTGAATTCCGACTTCTACCTTTTGAGTGGGCCCCAATGGCGCCGTCGTTGTCAGAAAATGTACGTAAGTGGGTGTCATAAAATCGAAGCTGGATTAGGAAATAAACCAAGAGCTCGAGAGCGATTGCCTCTAGCCAACAGATATCGCGGCCTGGGATTTTCCAGTTTTTTGAAAGACAAAAAGCATACCATCTGTCTTTAATGATAATACCGATGCCCCAGCTAGTGGATGCATCAACGTAAATGCCGAGATCATGAAGCTCGGTTAGGGGGCGTAGTTGACAAAAAGCGAGAGGATCGCTAAGTCGACTGTGCCACCAGTTCAATGATGAAATAAGAGAGCTAACAATATCAGCTTAAGATTGTTGTCAAGAATTTAAACCGACTTAGGTATAAAACGTCTGGCAAATTCGTTTGCTTTGAATGACGACATGAAGTTCGAGATCGCAGGTAATCGAGAGCTCCCATCAAGGTAAATGAAACAGATGTGGACGAGTGATCCATGAATCTGTTGGACCTCGAGAAGTGAAACTCGAGTGTGAGAGCTAGCTTTTGAAATGAATATGGCGACACGATGAAGGAATTTTAGTCGTTTATGTAATGGTAGAGAGACTTTTTTAGAGGGAGGTCCCATAGAAATCCAATGAATATGAAGACAGGGACAAAACGATCACCTGTCTTTGTAGGATGCCATGGTACATTGAGAGGTTTGATGAGAGCCATTGAGGAATCACGGTCATGATGATAGTGGTACAGACCATCAATAAATGGGCCATAGGCTGATGGGAACTGGAATTGAGACATATTGTCCTCGTATTTGAAAGTAGTATTGGTGTCCTCGGCATCCCAGATGTCAACGATGGCATTACCGGACTGACCGGAGTTGCTGCTAGCTGATCGAGTTCCGAAAGGGTTGTCATGCTCGATCCAGCATTTTTTGTCTATGCAGACCACTAACCACGGCTTGTGGTCTGGTAATACTGGGCATGTTCGATGGAAAGCTTGAATATCAAAGGCGCAAGCTATAGTACCAGGTGGAGCACGTGCCACCTGCAAATTCATGTCAGATAAATGATTGTTGTGTATGCATAGAGATAGAATCGAGGTTATAGAGAACAATATTGAAGTATAAAACAGAGCGGCAGGGGATAGAAAGAAATGATGGCAAATGGAATTATAGCCAAGGAATCGGACCAGACATTAGACCCATGATGCGCTCGGACATGAAACTGATGACATAATCGGGCCGAGTGTCAATGACATAAATTTCGGACATAACCAATGACATGAATATCGGACATTGAACCAATAGTATGTATGGACATTAAACCAAATTGATAGATTGTATTGAAGTATAATGGAGTAAAGGACTCACTGCATCTGCTATGCGGAAAGCCATATCGAAATGAGTAGGGAAATCTTCTTTATTGATGAAGCTATTCACAGAAGGCATCCCTGACGTGCGATCGCCTTTAGAAAGGTTTCGGCAAACACGGTGTTTGGGAGGTAGAGTGGGACCCTGATCTTGGATTCGTGTGGTGGGAGGAAAGACGATGTTTGACCCGCTTTCGGAACATTGTGAGATGCTGAGTCAAGGGATTCATCCGAAGTGGAGAGGTTAGGGATGAAACTTCCCCTCAGAGAATCTCGCACAGTCCAGGTGCCTGGAAAGAGCACCATGGTTACCTCCGCATAAGGAGCAGACATGAATGCGTTCCGGGGTATGACGCTCTGCTGAGCATCCCCAGTGCAGGTTGAAGGCGATACAGACTGTCTTTCTGCTCTTGCTGACGGTGAGGTTGCCATCGCGGAATGAGCAGAAGAGCGCTCTTCCATCCTGGAATGTGGTGATAGAGGGGGGGTGATCGACAAGCCTGTGCAGACCAGCACAGCATAGGCATATGGGAGCAGATGAGTTTGCAGATGACTGAGCAGGATTCCCTGATGGGACCCTGCTTGAATTGAAGTTCCGTCGAAACTTGGGAAGCCTCGAATCAAGATTGGACATGGGTGGGCGTTTGTTATTACCCGTAGCCCCAAACTGAGCAGCGGCCGCTCTTTTTGCATCGAGAATACTATCAACCCGTCGAGCGTAGTGATCTGCATCAAATTTGATACCACTTAACAGCTCTTGCCTCGCTTCCAGTTCGAAGTGATAGATGTCGGAGAAGACATCTTCAAGATTTGGGATGTTGATGATGAACGCGTGATGCTTCTGATATTCACCTGCAAAGGTTGGCTTGTTGGACCCCTTGACAACTGTCTCCGACATGATTTCGAGAGTGCGGAGAAAATTAGAGGAGGCTTGCTGCCATCGCAATGGTGTGAAGACGGACGCCACGGAATCACTACCCCACATGCTAACCATTTTTGGCATGTCGAAGACGAGAAGTTTGTGGGGTGAAGGATTGTCCGTAGACGGTTGAGGGGCAATCATCTTGGTATGGAGATCGGCAATCTGGAAGTTTGCCTTCTCGAGATTCACGTCGAGGAAGAAGTGAAGCGGAATATTAATACCGCAAGCCATGGTGTGGCAAATGACCTGGGGAATTGCTGCCTCTGCTCGCTGGCCAGCGGAGCATGAAACAGGGTTCTTCATCACCAGTGAGCCTGCCACTCCCTTGAGCTTGTCCTCATCTTTGACTTTATCCAGCCCAACCTGTATGAAAACAGGAACCGGTCCGACTTGTTTAAAAAGTTCATCACTTCTCGCCATTGCCAACCATTCATGCTTCTGATAATCATAAAATGCCCGCATTGGGGGACCGACGTCAGGATGATTAGCTCGGTCTTCCCTGCACTTCACCATATAGAAGCGACTTTCCTCGTTATGCCTCTCAATAAGGCAATTCTCTCGATTGCGAATACGCAGTGAGAGTCCGTTAGGGGAACGGGACTTGGGAAGTTGCAGCCATGCATCAAAAGCAAAAGTATCTGGAACAGGCAATGGAATACCCGCATTCCCGATGGGGGGTGGAGCAGCTGGTCCTGTCATAATTCAGCACTAGTTTGTGGCTCGACCGTGTAAAATTCGAAGTGGCAAAATTTGATCTGAGACTATTGTAGACCAGAGACATGTGAAACACTAAATTATAGTGAAATTAGAGTGTCGTTCTGTAGACGCAAGCGGACAAGCTGGTGGCAAGACGATCAAATTTGATGTGAGTCACATGATCCACCGCTCGTCCTTCACTCAACCTTATCTACATCTAAGACTTCGTTCCTCACCCTGAGCTTACAATCAGGGAGACCGTTCACCTCCGGCTTCCAGTTGGTTTTCTTTCGGCTTTGGCAGAGGCTCTAAGGCCCCTCGCCCTGATAGGACGGACTCGCGCTCTGCATCTCCCACTCATCAGAGAGGGTGGAGCCGTCCTAGATTCTTCGGTCCCTTTCGGCAGGGGCAGACAGGCTCCCAGTCCTCATCCGTCTGTCTCATCTGCGCGAGGACTGGCCACTCAATCAGGGAATGCTCTCAGCGGAAATTCCCGGATGGCAAGGACATCATCGCATGTGTCTCAGGAGGTTCCTTCCAGTTTATCTCCTCAAAGGTTTTCATTTGCGTCTACTTCAACGCGTCTGGTAGGGAAGACTGCAAAGGTCATCGCACAAACTCCATCCATCAATGCTCCTACTGCGGGTCCTCAGATCACCACGCCCTCAAGTTTGTCTGCCAAAGAGACCCTAGAAACCGTGCTTGATGCTCCTCTCTCCTCTCCTCTCCCTCCTCAGGACTTGCCTCATGACTGTTCCACTCACCCAGAAATCCTCTTTCGTATCTGCACGCCTTACAGTGCTGACGCAGTTGACTCTTTTCTTGACAAATATCCAGTGCTTCACGAGAGGTTTTCTTCGCTCCCGATCAAGTTGAGAAAGGGCTTCAACATGGGTGATTTTCCACACATGTCTGAAACAGTCATTTTCCCAAATAGTCCCTCAGTTGAGGAGCACCGGCAGTTCTTGGACGAATACTTTCAGGAGGAGGTGGAGTCGGGTCGGATGAGTGGTCCGTTCTCGAAAGAGACACTCAAAGGCATCTGTGGGGGCTTCTTTCGAAGTTCCCCTCTTTCCATTGCGATCTCTTATGACGATGATGGTGCTGTCAAGAAGAGGCTTTGTTGTAACTTTTCAAAAGGGTCAGAGGATTCTCCCTCAGCCAACAGTTATGTTGATCCTGAGAAGTACCTGACAAATTTTGTGACTTCTGCAAGTATGGCAGAAATTGTGAGTACGATTTCCTCATAGGGTTTGCTTTCGGCGCCCTCATTGTTCTTATATCAAGGCTTGCTTTTTGGCCCCTTGAAGTCTTTTTTCTGGGTTTGCTTTCAGCGCCCTTGATCTGTTGTTGTTGGATTGGTTCTTATGGGATTTGTTGCAGATTGCACATGCCCCTCCCGGTACTCAAGCCATGACGCTTGATATTGCAAAATTCCACCGCTTGACGCCAATCGCTCCGGCTCACAAAGCCTGGTTCGTGATGCAGAACCGCCCAGGTGACTTTTATTTGCCGCATTCGGCTGTTTTTGGGTCTAGTGGTGCAGAAAGTACGTCTGAAGAGATGAGAGACTTTGGCGTGGAGGTCTGGCGTCTCGAAGGTATCAGTCCAGTTACTCACTGGAGCGATGACTTGAATGTCTTTCGATATCCGATCTCAGGTAATGGCATTTCATCACCTTTTGTTTACGCCTACGACAGCGCTCGGGCTCTTGATGTCATCGCCCCTCTCGGTATTCCATGGCACCCTTTCGAGAAGAAAGGCCAAGACTTTGCTTTTACCACGTCTTATACTGGCTTCGAGTGGGATATACCTCGCCGGCTTGTATCCCTTCCTGATAAGAAACGTCTTAAGTTTCTGCAACGCATCTCAGATTTCTTGCAGACGGCTTCATCTTCGGGTGTCACTGTAGAGGAGTGCATGAAGATTCAAGGTACTCTGATCCATATCCTGTTCGTTGCCCCCCTCAGACGTTCCTACATTCCAGCACTCTCCCGCTTTATTGCCATGTTCAACGCTAATGCAGACAATGCCTTCTCTAGATGGCATCTCCACAAGAATGTGAAGTCAGAATTGGCTTTCTGGGTGGATTTTCTGTCACGCCTGCTGAACCCCAGAGAAATTCGCCTGAGAGGTCTTCCGATCGATTTAGGGATCAGTGTTGATGCCTCTACTGATTGGGGTGTGGGTATTGCCTGGGATGGCTTATGGGCGGGCTGGAGAGCCTTCCACTGGTCGGGTCCTTTCAGGAATATTGGATGGCTTGAAGGTGTCGCTGTCGAGTTTGTTGTCTATGCCCTAGTGGAAAAGGGCTACAGGGACTGTTGTGTTCTGGTCCTCTCTGATAATAAAGGTGTCATTGCGGCTTTTCGACGCGGTCGAAGTCGCAATGTGGAAGTCAACCTATCGATCGGAAGAGCTATGGCTCTCATGTGGTCTCATAACATATCATTCGAGTTGGTTTATGTCCGCTCTGCAGAACATCCTGCTGACCCTATCTCGTGGGGGATTTTGGGTCCCAGGAATCGGAATCTGCGCCTTCATTTCGAGCTCCCTACAGAGCTCTCGAAGTTCTTTCGTTATGCGTAGACACCTTTCACATTCGTCGGTAGCGCGTGCTCCCGAGAGTCATCCAGAAACTCCACCTTTGCCTCCCAATCTTGTCGGATCCTCTCAGATCCCCTCTTCTCGTCCTCCGCAGGTGGGGGCCCCGTCTTCAGGGTTGACTTGAAGTCTTTCTTGGACATCTCGTTTATCAACATCCTTTCTTGGTGTTTCTCATGCAGTTCAAGTTTCAAATGTTCCTTCACCTCCTCTGCAACCCAGTCGTTCGTTTTCAAGTTTATATAGACGTCACGCTCGTTTTTCCCCAGGTACTATTCTTTTGGGTTTTTACATTCTCTTTCTAATAAATTTAGTTCTTCCCTCTAGACCTCTTCCTCAGGTCCAAAGTTCGTCCTATAGTAGTGCTCCCACTACTCCTCTTCCTTCCCTGGTTCTGTCGTCTGTGTCTCTACCCTCAGGTTGGTCATTGGGTTTTCTCTTTCTTTCTCTGACATTCTCTAGTTGCGTCCTCCTCTGTTAGTGTCCGTCCTCTGTCTGGTAAGACGCCGAGGGCACCGAGGAAGGGGTCTGAGATAGAACCGAATCCACTTAGACCCCACATTGCGGCCATAGACCGCATGCAAGCTTGGCAGACTCCTTACTCTATCGTGTTTGACGAAGAACTCAAGTCACGTTTTCCGGACCTCTTCTGTGAAAATTACTTCAAAGTTCTCGACACCTCCCTCGACAATGATACGAAGGAAGCCTATGGGTCAGGAATTCTCCGATTCACGCAGTTTTGTGATGTATACAAGATTCCGGAGAAAGATCGTATGCTGGCCTCCGTAGTGCTTCTCTCAGCCTTTCTGTCTTTTCATGCAGGGAAGGTTTCAGGTTCTGCTGTGAAGAACTGGATGTCGGGAATTGCAGCTTGGCATGCAATGAGTGGTGCTCCCTGGTATGGTGACCAGGCTCTAGTTACCAGAATGAAGACCGGCGTGGCGCGTTTGGCCCCATCCTCCTCCCGTCGTCAACCTCGTCCTCCTGCTTCGCTTCAGCATATCCTGGTCCTTCTTCAGTTTCTGGACCTCTCAAACCCGTTTGATATCGTTGTGGCTGTTGTGGCTGTCTGTGCCTTTTTAGCGTGCTGTCGACTTGGAGAACTTACCGTCCCTTCTAGAGCCAGTTATTCAGACAAGTTGCATGTCTCCAGAGTAGCAAAATTCAACATGTTGACCATAGCCTTCGGGGATCGCTCTTCAGTTATCACAGAGCTCCCTATCCCATGGACCAAGACCACAAAGGAACTTGGCGCAACACTTCGTATTATCGACACAGTGGCCCTGCCATTCTCAGAACTTTTCCAGTCACATCTCCGCATCAACGAGGGTGCTCCGCAGTCGGGTCACCTTTTCGCCTACAAGGACAAAGATGGACTTTTTGTCCCTTTGACGAAGAGTGCTTTTCTGAAAAGATGTTATGAGATTTGGAAGGTGCAAGGGATGTTGCTCCCTGCGGGACACAGCTTTTGTATTGGTGGTGCGACGGAATGGTTGCTAGCTGGTGTTCCCCCAGAGACAGTGGCCAAAATTGGCCGCTGGTCTTCTCTGGCGTTTCTCTTATATTGGCGTAGGGTCTCTGAAGTTATTTCTCGCTCGGTTTCTGCCTCATATGATCAATCCCGCTTAGCTAAAATTTCCGAATCTTTCTCCTCCTTCAAGAAGAACTTCTGCAGTGTACCTGATTCAGCGTAGTCTCCCTTTATCAATGTGATTTAGTTTCTTGTTCTTTCACAGCTTTTGAAGTCATTCGCCTGAGTGTTGGGGTGTCGGCGTGCCGACGCGTCGTCTGACATCAGGAA
>QLOY01003314.1:0-17578 GCA_003313965.1 Megacollybia marginata
AGTACATTGAGGGATGCTGAAGTCCTCTGGACCTCAGCGGTTAGGTTAGTTTAGGTTAGGTTAGAGTGGTTAGGGTGCCGCGGAGCGGCGGTTAGCAGGTTAGGATTACAGTATATTATATTTGAAGCCGCGAATGCGGCCGACTACAGTTGAAGTTTAGTTTTAATTGGTTGAACTACAGTGGAGTTCGCTGCACTTTGATGGACTCCAGTGAACTCCAATCTGAGTCTCTACACTCAAAACTGATAGAAGAGTCCCCAGGCTCCACTGGAGTACACTGGAGCACACTGGACTCCATTGTATGTCTATTCATAAAAATAAATGCTTTCTATGGTCCCTACATAGTCCAATGACATGCAATGTACTGTTGTGACCCTCAGTGAAGTGTGACGTCCACTGGTGTACAGCGACGTACACCGGAGTACGCCAACGACCTTTCACAAGCGGGGTATATGACTCAAATTTCATTCTAAGTCTGAGTAATCAAATTTTACGCTTTTTTGATGGACTGCAGGATGAACAGAGCCATCTTGAAGGTATATGCATGTCAAATACAAAAATAGTGTTTGCGATGGTGTAGTAGGGTGGGATGACCTGCTGGTCACTTCCCCCTCTTCCCCTCCTTTTTCCAATTCCACTCATTATACCATGTTCATACTGACCTTATCTAGATACTATGACTATGCCACTCTCTCTGCTTATTCCTTTCCCAACACTCAATAATTCAATACATCACTCAAGATTCTATTTCAACTTCATTCTCTTGCTACCACTCCATACACATCAATATTCACTTCAACATTGAATCTACTGGTTTTTTATATTGTATGGTACCTTGTTTCTTCTTGACTACTTACCTACTCACCAACTGAAACTGATGGATCCAAGTATTAGCGCCCATCAGATCATGGATTCAGCTTGCCCCACTGGTTTGTAGCGACATGATTCTGACAGTGAGCTGCGGTACTAGTATCCTGATGTGGAGGAAGGTCTATATACCATTGGGAATACCCCATGACACTTATTTGGTCTTAGTTACCAGTTTTGTACTTAGTTACATAATCGATCATCCTTTGAGCCACAACCTCGAGCACCGAGAATCAGAGCACACCCATTTGAGGAGGTCTCATTTGGGCACGACCAGAGTAAGATTTAGAGTGATTGACTGACAATTTCAGAGTACAGGAGAACTCCCAAGAGCCCTAAACATCGCACCATCCCCTTTCTCCCCTATATCCCACTTCAGCCCGACCATCCAGACCTCGTCCCATCAGCAGGACACCCCTTCCTACGACAATGGAACACCTAGTGGGGTGTCAGATGACACAAGTTCAGAGATCAAGAAGCTGTAGTACTCACTTGATTTCAACCATTGTTGCTATACTTGGTAATTAGCTTTTTAAAACTTTAGTTGACTCTAATACACTAATTATGGGTTCTGTAGGCTTCTCTGAGGGCTATTCAGAAGTGCAATACATAACCTCGATTCGGCGAGACTGGACCCCCCCCTGGGTCACGGGATCGCATCCCGCACCCCCCTTGCCCTTGTGTCATGGATTCTGCTCGCCCTTATATGGAGATCTGGCCACTCTCTATGGCTCGTAGCGACATGGTATCATGGCTGAGCTGCAGTACTAGTATTCTGAGGTGTAGGAAGGTCATACTCATTGTGAATACCCCACATGGTCTCTATTTAGACTTACTTACCATGTTTGTATTCTCTTACATAATCAATCAACTTTTGATCAGAGCCGTGTCTGAGTTGAGCAAGAGAGAGTCTGAGCACGTCCATCTGAAGAGGATTCAGTGGACCACGACTAGAGTGAGTGTTTAGTAAGTCATACTAACAGTTCCAGGTACCAGTAAACGAGCCGAGCCCCCATACCAGTCCCTTTCCCATTTCTCCCCTACAGCCCCACCCGACCAAGTACCCCTTGTTCCACATACGGAACACACTCTCCTGCGACAACGGAAGTTCAGCTCGCTCAGCTCCCACAACACCTCTTTTACCAATGATGCGTTCGCAGCTGAGTCTGCCGTCCATTCTTTTCCATTCCACTCCAGCTTCTTCTCAGCCCCTTCATCCACTGTCATTGTATCCTTGTTGTATCCTCCAAAACAGTTTCCAGCAGCTTCTCTACCACTTCCCGAGTCGCACTCGTACGTATCTCTGTCCCTTTCTTCATGCTGTCCACATTCAACTTTTGGGGGGGAGGGGTCTCAAGGCTGCCGAAATCTGTAGCAAGATGCCATCAACATTGCTTCTGATGCATTCAATAGCTTCGATTGTAGCTCGGATTTTGTGTTTCGTGGCATTTGCATGCACCAGGATAGCAGGCGGACGTGATGGGAGAAAAGACGTAACCGGATCATTCTAATTCGGGGATATATACATTTACAGTAATTTTGTGATGACCTATATCCTAGCAACACGACCGACGACCGACGACCGAACTAATTGACAGTCCCTAATGGTGACCAAGGCATTGTTAACAAGCACTTTTTGAGTAATCCTGTGGTCACAGATTTTCCATTGGTGTCACCTACAAGCTGGAATAAGCCTGCCGAGTTGTCACATCTGCACGTGATGTGTGCGCATCATGCACTGGCCCTATCTTAGAACAGGCTAGTACAAACAACAGTACATTAAAGGGATGTATTCGTCATTAATATACTCCGGCTGACAAAGTCGACGAAGTGCAGCGTACTTCGTCGGCTTCCACCATCGATGTTTCCCGTCTTGCAGGGGTATACAGTGAAGTCCACCGCACATCACTGCAGTCCGTTGTACCCTGGTGAACATCAGTGAACCTCTATGTGTAGCATTCAACGCAGTATGTAGTCAGTAGCCACGAGCCGAGTCCAACGAACAACAGTGAACTTCAATGTACAGGAGTCAGCGGAGTCCAATGAACATCAGTGAACTTCGATGTACAGGAGTCAACGTTGTCCGCTGTACTACGTTGTACTGCATCGTATTGTATCCCAGGTAAACTTCAATCTTAAAGGGCAACGACTCTGCTGATATGGGATTTGAAAGTGAAAAGCAATAATAATTCAATAGGAAAACCCCTATTGCAGACCTGCCGTCATCAACACCAAGCTCGACGGTCATGATGCATATGCAATGTCTGATCTCATAGTACCGCATCCCACAAAGAAAGTTATTGGAAGGTCTTTGGATGAACGGATGATCAAATTATGCATAGCACAGGTAAAATCAGACTCCGATGTCTTTGAGCTTCAAATGGTTCATAGGCGAGAAATCCTGGCCCACTTGCCAACATTCGGAATCAAGGCCCGCACATACAACCATCGGTTATGTTTCGTAGAGGAAGATTCCAGGCAGGCGTCGTTGTGGACCCCAATGTTGCGTTTGAATTTGTTCCGATCGATACAAAAAAACTGGCGGAGTTCAGGAACAAGATATGGTTTGCGGCCCGTTCCTTCATGAAAGCTTGAAGCTTACTCTCTCTTTGTAAGGCCGACTGTCGAGAATATGAATGAATATGCTCCACATTACTCACGATAGTTCAAGGAGGTATATCGAGTCTTTTACTTCATTCATCTTCTTTACCTGATAATGTCCGAGTGCAGATGATTGCACCTCCTCAATATTGGGATGCTGCATCTGACAGTTGTTCATCAAGCGGTCTATCAAGTAATGGACCAGAAAAAAAAGTGAATACAGTCGCAAATTCACCAAGTTGTAGCGCAGTACAGCGAGGTACAACGACCTTCATTGGAGTACAACGGCAGCCAATGATTGGCGGATCAAAGAACTGCGCCGGAAGCCAGCGGAGTACAGCGGAGTACGCGCCTATCAGTTCACCGGAGTCCGTTAAGGTAATTGAAGAAATCTCGCATAGACTGCGCTGAAAGTCGGTGAACAACAGCGGAGTTCGTTGGATTGGGATACTGCCAACTAAACCACACTTGAGGTCCAGTGACCTACCATGTACTATGGTGACAGTCACTGAAATGCTCTGTACACCGGCGTACGCTGGTGTACGCTGGTGTACACCGTTGATGTTTCACACACGGGGTATATAACTCCATAGTCCAGTCCAATGACATGCAATAGGACCCCTGATAATAGGCTCAAAGGTCGTTTGGCAAAATGGACAAGATTCGTGAAATTTGCCAAAATCTCGTTTGAGTTTCGGACAAGATTGGGCCTCGGAGCAAAATTTGTCATTTGGTTATTCCGGACAGGAATTCGTGGCCAAAATCAACCCGTTTGCAAAGTACGGACAAGGTTCTGGTGGTGTAACGGTTGGGTTGACCTTGGGTCATTGATATTAGAACTTGTGCTACAGTAGGTTATCCAGTTCGATTCCTTTTGCTGTACTTTATTTTAAGCTGCGCAGGTTGGCTATTTTTGGTCTGTGTGCGGCGTGATCTAAAATTTGTGAAACCTCACAATTGCCAGCCTGAACTGAAGACAGCGTAATCTACATCAATCCAATATGCAAAAAGAAGCCTACCAGAGCACCGGGACCTGCTACACATAAATTGGAGTGATTTCTGGCTTTTTTGAACCTCGTTTGCAAAGTCCGGACATGACGCCCAAATTTGGACCTGCTCGTTTGAAATCCGGACACATTTTCGAAAATTTGGTCAATTTCGGTCCGGACAAGACCCCCTTGGTGGTCAAACGACCTTCGGGCGATTATCAGGGGTCCTCATGCAATGTACTATTGTGACCCTCAGTGAAGTGTGACGTCCACTGGTGTACAGCGACGTACACCGGAGTACGCCAACGACCTTTCACAAGCGGGGTATATGACTCTTCTGTGACACCATCTTCAGCTTCCATGTCGTAAACGCTCAGCGCTCAGGCCTTCGAGAATCTTGTTAGAATCTGTTTCCTTGTACTGCACACAGACAGGTGGAGTATCAGTTGGATAGTTATTAGTCGTCGAGATTTTCGGGAACAATCTCCACATCAAAATAATCACGGTGATTCAAAAACCACTCTAGTGCTTCAGTGACTGTGTTTCGCTGTACCAGTAGAGGTGTTCTGATATAGTCCTTCTTCTCAGGCTTAACTGGCCCGGTAAACAGTATTGCTAAAACCTCATCGAGATCTTCACGTGGTGGAAGGTCAATTGCAACCGCCTAATATATAACCGAGTTTCTACTACGTAACAATCTCGGAACTGTCATGTGACCAATCATTCGACGAATACATCCCTTTAATGTACTGTTGTTTGTACTAGCCTGTTCGGCATTATGAGCAAGCCGGAGCTTATTTGAAGTCAGCACGGCGACTACCTTACGTTCGCCTCTCCTTGCAATTGCGTTTTCTCTGAGCTTGTGCAGTTTAGCATGACCTGATAGGTCACGTGCATATCAGTACACTTTTTGTGATCCAGCGCAGTAAGGGCTGTCTTGAGAATCCTAGAATGCTCCTGTCTCGGATTTACATCATCAGTATTCTTACGTAAAGCTTTTTTCGCCTTGCTCAAGGCGTAGCAAGGCGAAAAAGCCCGAAAAGCTACAAGCAGAAAAGTTAGGCTCATTTTCTAAAAAAGCTCAAAATAGCTGATGACATCATCCCTAACACGTCCCTGAGCATACCGGCATGAATTGTCACACTGCTTCCCTAACCCATCTATATGATAGTAGGATGAGTTAGACCTCCACCCATGCCCCCCATCTCCTAGGAACAAAGACCCATTTTGCAGAAAAAGGTAAAAAGACAAAAAAGACAAAAAGAAAACCTTGAGAATACTGATGATCCTGATACGAGAATAGGTTGGACACTGTACTCTTCAGGGTTTTAATGTAATGACCCAATCGCACCTACTGTCGCCTGTACAGTCACAGTGAGCTTACTAGTAATACCATTAGGGACTCATGCACGTACTTCTGAAGCGAGGTGTACCCGCTTTGATTCCAGACTGTTACAAAGAAGGTCAAGGTCGACTTCGCTACAGAACTCGAGCGGTATGCCGTGACCGTGTTCTCGACATATTCCCATGAACATATTTGTTTTCTCATCCCATCGCGGTCGCTCCTCGATTGCTATCTCGTCAAGCATCAAGACCTGGTGTACAAGCTCTGGTTCATTTTCGGTCTCTGACAACAGAGCTTGTGTTGGAAGTATTCCCAGTTGCATTTCCTCGCAAGCTTGAATATTTGTCTCGACATCCTGGATCGTCGGACGACATACCGATAAAGGAGAGGGCGCATTGTTGTATTGCGACGTACTGTAGTGAGGCTGACGCATGGTGAGCAAACTCAGCCACTCGTGCACCTCCTAGTCGTAACAAAGCCAACGATTTCAGAATTTCATCTGGTGTATAGCCTTTTGGTCGATACACCTTCTGTGTGCACGCTCATACTGGGTTACCAGGGAGCGAATGCTACCTCCATGGTTCAGAACCGTTCGTGTCAGTGCCACTACACGATCGACACGTTCACTCACAACAGCCATCACCCCAAGGGGCCGAGAATCCCATACCGGACGTTGGTAGGTCCCCGGTTCCAAGGGGGTCTCGGCATTGTAATACCACACACGGGGTCGGTTTATTTTTTAAGGTCAACCCTGGTACCTACCTGAGGGTCATGTGATTGCCTTTTTTTGAAGTGTCTGACATCATTGTAAACGCTGTGTAAACGTCTTCGTATGGCAGATGACCGGCAATAGCCTGTCATGATCATTGTCAGGCTCGTCTTCATCCGAGTCCCATGATGCCTCACTCCTGACCTAACTCTGTCTACATCTTGGTTAATGAACTGCATCCTTGTAGCATATATGCGGCCGGCTGGCTGAGGTTGTAGCATGTTGACTAGGGTGTTAGATAACCCATTTGCAATGTAGTCGGTATTTACGACTGTTGCTAGGGACTTTCCGGCGTTCACAAGTGGACCATGCCGTGTATACACTTCCTTCCTTCCTTCCTTCCTGATGTGACTTTGCCTATCAGACAATGATCCAGACCAAAGCATTGCCAAAGCGCAGAGAAATTTAGTGGACTTACTTAAGCAGGTAACCGATGATCGCCAGGCTTAACATCAACAGATGCTGTTTCCGGAGCTTCCGCAAGCGTGGAACAGGTTCTAATTGAAGATTTCCGCATTCACATGAATATTTGATGCTAATTTAGTATATTTCCAAAAATTTTTTAAGATGGTCAGCAGGGGGTACCTCCTCGTGTGACATATTAAAACTCCGGTACCCTCTTGCCTGGTTCAGGTCCTTGAAATTTTAGTTGACATACACCTAAATGGGTCTCATTTTGCTGATAATTGACTCTGGTAATGGATGACTTCCCGTAGGTCGGCTAATCCTAGATTTTAAACCTAGACACTGTAAGCGAGATCCGCCGAGAAGCCGAATGACATCGGTTCTGCTTTTGTCGATTTTTGATCGCGGTCGTTCGATTCTAAACCAACCATCTAGAGGAGGGGTACCCCCCCCCCTCTTCTAGTTCTAAAACTCAACTCTAATGTCCTCAGATGCTCATCTTGTACATTTCGTCCGAATCGCAAGATTCAAATCTGTTCCATCACGATTTGTGACTGTGACAGCTACCTTCAATTTGGCACACCAGCAAGCTTGTTGCGCAAAACCTCACTGTGGCTAATTGTGGATGGGATTTTGGGTTGAGACTCACCTTGTGGGATCTCTAGTGTTGGTTGAAGACCGCTTTTCTTAGGTGTAAGAGCCTTGGATTCTGTAGGGCACGCAAGTGAGTGACTGGTCTACTTTCTTATTCTCGTGCTATCGGCTTCCATATAGCTGCTGCCATGGTGTATCATGTCGAGGATTCGGCAGGAGCTCTGGTCGCGTCAGATAAAGACGCCGTTCATAGCGTCTTTCATTCCGAATGCGTCGTGCTTCTTCCGCTCCATACAAGATGACAGCAGCCCCCATTTGAGCATAATAGACTGCATCGTCTTCTATGGCCTGTGTGGCACCCTCCTCAAGCAGAAGTAGCTGGAGGAATTCTTCCTGCTCTCGCTGGTCCTCTATGTCGTCAAACCTGACAAACAGGGAAAGACGTCACACCATGACAGCTGCGCACTCAAGATGTCTAGGATTTTAACTTTTCTAAATGGTCCCTACGGTTTGACATCACTCTCCTAAATATTCCAAATGATCCGAGTGATATCTCCGGCTAGAATCTAGGATTAGCCGACCTACGGGAAGTCATCCAATATATCAGATGTCTCAAATGCTCTTTCAGATGCATTTAAGATATGAACTAGTGATACACTGTAATCTAAAGCAAAGCACGTGACATTATGTCATCTATATAAGCAAGTCTACCCAACCCATTGAGCAGCCCTATACTGGTGGAAATAGTAGACTAACTTATCATTCAATCATTTTCTGTCAATACTATGTGGTCAATATGTGGTAGACATTGTTTTAGAACGTGCTTGAACCAGCAGGGTTGAGCCGATGGCTTGCCGAACGTCAAAATATTAATACCCTTTCTGGTAGTTCACGTGACCTCTGAGGTACACCCACAAGGCCACTAAAAAATTAGTCGACGTCCGGTACTCTATTTTATTTCCGGTACCCCCTTGCATCACCCACTGCTTGTGGTCCTCTAGTGCCTTTCCTACCAACTTCCTGCTATCATTCAAGCGCAGTAACTTTAGGTTCTGGACCTGATCAAGGCGGTGACGTGCGACGGAAATGAGACTACCGATTGAGTGATAGATGAGGGGAGTATTGGGGTGTACTCCGTGGTGTGCACAATCGCGAATGGACACAAATGCGTCGTTTTGGGTAAGAGCTGTACAATGCTTGCAGCTTGAGCCGCTTTGCACTGATGCACTTTTGCAGTTTTTGCTGGCTCCCAATCATTCACCAACACAAGCTCAAAGTGCTGCAATGCTTGAGATGATGTACAGCTACTCTGGGTAACCAAGAACGACGGTGAGATCTCGCTTCGAACGACTGGGCCTGGAATACGGGCTTCAGGCAACTCACATGAAACCTGTCTTCTCCATGAAAGCAGCTCATCCAGTTCCGTACAGTCTCAATATGCACGCCAGTTTCAGTTTTGCAAGACTACCCCAGGACTGGTGTGCACCCTTTGCGAGCAAAAGTCGTTATCGAGGCTGGTGCTGCCGTCCAATCGATATCCAATCCCTCGAGTTGAGAAAATGGATAAATGGAAACAAAATGAGACCAACCTTGGCTACTACATCAACAACGAGGTTCAGGCTTTACTTATCTCTTTTACAAAATCACTGAGACAAGACTACTAGTATTCCTTCATCCTGCCTTCAACAACATATCCAAAGTTTCCGTCTTCGACCCCCAGTCATTATACTGCTAACCATAGCGGTCGTGCGGACGCGGGTATCGCTCACGCTTGGGTTGCAGTAGAGGCTTCTGCAGATTGTGTGTTCATCGCCAACAGAAAGGCTCAATGATTACAGGGAAGGACTATCGTGAAGTAATGGTCTTGAAATGGTGCTGAATCCTGATTGTGAGGAAATTCTTCTGCATTCATTTCTCACACATATTACCTTCGTGGTAATCCTCATAGACTGCGATTGATCATCCTTGTGGAAGTACACTGGGACCTGTGACTGGGCAAGTCATGTGACTGCTCAAGTCATGTGACTGCTCAAGTTGTTATGAGCGTCCCACATCGTACTCGTGATGCTTTAGTGCCTTCTCGTCTCTCCGCTGGCAATTCTGTTTCTGGAACACATCCTGGCAGCCTTAGCAGGAAAACGCCGCCTGGAAAAATTTTGCCTGGCACGACCATCCGGGGCAAACGAAGATCCAAACGACTAAGAAACCGGTCAAAACGACAGCAAAAGGTTGAAGAAGCGAGCAAAAGAGGTTCAAAAAGTAAGAAAAGGAAAGTTGCTTCTGCGTCGGAAGAACAGCGTTCGTTATTTCCTGACGAGTATATCGGGCCCTTTGGAAAGCGAGAAATATCAGAGAAGATACAAAGGCGACTTTATTCAGTCGATGTCGGGATTGGCACCGTCGTCGTTGGCACATTGTCAGCAATTTTATACTTTCCAACTATATTGCTAACCGTCTTGTGCAGCGTGAAAGTGCTAGAGTATACCGGCTCGGACGAACAGGACGTCCACAGTGAGGAGTTTCCGACGATCTTCGGTGTCGTGGTCGACTTGAGGGAACTCGTGGTCGGCAAACCCAAAGGAAAAAATAAACCGGTTTGTCCATTGTCGTATCTTTGTCGCTTATTCTCACCTTTGTAGACATCTATATGTATTCTGCAACTCTGGGACAAGCCCATGTCATATCTTGACGAACCTGCCTTTCGGAAGCACCGTGAGAGTGGGGAGGATGCAAACAGACAGCTGTTTGCGACCAACATGCATTCTTGGGTAGAGCCAGCAGCAATTACAGGTAGGGTCTATCAGTTGTTATCTCATCTTTTCTGAGCAGATTAGAAATTGTTGAAATAGCATGCTTGGGTGCCAAGGATGTTCCCCCTCCGTCCATACACTTCTTTCGATCCGTCCATTATGCGTATGAACCTGGGCTTCCGGGAATAATATTCCCCGCCCACGACGAGAAAGGGAACCAGCTTTGGCCATGGTTGGTCACAGATGTACATTCCATTCCACTCGGAGGGAATCCTGTCTCGTCGCACCTCTATCCAATCTTCGATATTGATATTGAAGCACACTTCGCGCAGAACGGTCGTCTTCCCAAATTGAAATGGCCAAAAGAAAGCGACGCAGAAAGCAAAGCCAGAGCACGTAGAGCTGACGACAATGAACCCGATGCAATGGACGACAACAAAGAGGATAGCCAGAACCCCGGAGATGGGAATATGTCAAGCAAGGCTACGGGCTTGTAATTTTTCTTTTTGATACACGTGCACCCTTGTAACTGTTGAATGGTGTTGTTGTATTGTCTCTTTTGTGTACTACAGCCCTTAGGATTTCTTTTTATTTGTGGCTTATGAGACACAGTTTGCAAATCTTTCTTAACAGATAAGATTTCTGAATTGTGTATTCCCGCAACACCACCTACAACACTTGAAGGCACATCTGTCTATAGTAGCAGGGTAAAGGTCGGATTAATCTAGACAGCCAGATTCCGAGTAACTATGAATTTCTATCAGCCAGCGGATTTCTGTTATTCAGTGGATTTTGCACTGGCTACTGATTTCGGTCCAGCACAGAAAACTTTCATACATTAAGGCCTCGAAATAATGAAATAATCTTATTCCTTCCACTCCAGAGGTCTGTATGTGTTGAGGCATTGCTGTGAGGCTGATCGGAGGATGATTAGTGTAGTGTAAACCGGGGTTTCAGTACTTAGAGAGTTCAATGAATCCTTAGACAATCTTATGATGACTTAGAAGACCTCGAATATGACCTGTAGCTTGACTACTGAGTCCTAGACAGCGCGAGGCGTGAATAGGAGTAGACGGATGAGTTTGCGAGGACCCTCGCAAAATATAGTAGGCAACAAGTTAATATTCAAGGAAAAGATATCTTACAAGATTAGTATGCTACAGCTTAAATACTATACAAAGGTTCTATCTAGAATACGATAGAATACGACAGAATATTCAGGAATAATGGAGACGTATGTTTCAAAGGGGATAGTGTACGAAGGGAGTGGCGTGGGTAGCTCTCCCTAGTAACGTAGATCCACTACAATTAGTCAAATTCCAAGAATAACTCGCATAGACAGATTTCAATTTTGCATTCCATTCAATCACCTGATAAGCCCGTCCTGAGGACCTAGTTAGATAGGATAACGTAGTGATGTCATCCAGCCTAATTAGATCAAATCAAATTGTTTTAGCTGTCCTTCACAAGTCCTTCAAAAAGAGGAAGACTTATAGACATGAACTATGCTACTGAATGACTGGCACTGTATCCCACAGTGCTGACAGGTTTCCCAGGGCACAGTGCCGCCACTTCCCACCCTTTTGCCACCCTTTTACCCAAATAAGCACTGTGTCCGCCACCCTCACATTACATCTTACTTGGCCAAGTGTGGCAGCTATACAGTTGCTACTACTGCCGAAACAAAATGCTGCATTACCTAAACTGAGAATTCCGATGCCGTTGAGCCACATTACAAACTTGTCTGTGTGTCATCAGGTAGTACAAGGCATTTGCGCACTGTATTTACAACATCATGATGTAGTATTTGGAAAAAAAATTAGATACATCAAAAAATTACGGTTCAAATGAGCAAACAAGCAAACAATGACACCGACGTCCCAGTGTCGCATGAGGTTTGGGGGTACCAGTGGTGTCACATGAGGGTTCATACGTCATGGTATTGCATTGCCAGTGACTGCTGTAGAAATTGTGCAGGAATGGGTGGCGTGTTGGCTGTCATGGGCTAAACTTTGCAGCAGCCAGTATCTTTGAGTTACAGTTACACTTGGCGGGACTCAAGTACATGGAAGAGTCAGATGGAGGGGCGTATTTTCGAGGACATGGAAGAGTCGGATGGAGGGGCGTGTTTGCGACTGGATTCATGAGTGGGTTAGTAAGCAATGGTATAGAACTCACTAGTGTAGCGACCTCCACTCAAGGACGTCAATGGCAGGTCTATTGACTCGGGCCTTGCTCTGGCCATGCACGGCAGGCAGTGGTGTTGTGCGGTCGCTATTTCTACCAGGGTAGGTCAGGGGTCATGCACATTTGTCCTGAGTGAGCGCAGATGTTCGTTGGTATCAGGGAACAGGCCATGGCACCCTTTAATAGTGAGGGTGAGGGTTAGGTCTAAATACAATGATGATACTCATATATTAACAAGAGAACTTACATTGTAATTCCAGCCAGCAACCAGAACGGCGACATGGTTAGAAACAAAAAAAGGTTGTATCATGTGGCTTACCGAGTCAACCCGATTGGCTCGGAAACACGGTCCGGATCTCCTTACCTCGACATAGATGGGTGTATATATTCCCTCCTCAAGACGAAGAATATGATATCAAATCACATAGTATGTATTTAGAAAAGTATCAGTGGTCATTCAATAGGCCCAACTGAGTAATGTTAATCCCATGACAGTGGTCAATCACCATGCTTCGGTTCTCAGCGCTCAGTACTCAGCTACTACTCTGGCTGCGCAGCCATGTCCAGAATCTTCCCAATAGTGGGGTATCATTAAATTTTATCCGGTGGTATATCTGATTTACTTACCTCCCTCAGACTTCCCAACAACAATCCTGATGATAGTTTAATCGAGTATCCGTATGTTTTGCACAAACTCGATGCCAGTAATATCAAGCCCAGTTCACACTTTTTCATTTCTGAATGGAGTTGTGTAATTCTGGGCCGACTAAATCTTCTGATACAGTAGACACTGTAGCTTGAATAACTAAGCAAGGGAATCCTTTGATGTCTTGCAAAAGGCCATTAAACTCGGATAGAACTTGAGCATCTATAACAAGCGCCCGCTAAGCGTTCATGCGACATTCATGTTTTAAAGTTTTTTTCAAGGTCGTTGAGCTACATAGGCAGTCCAAGACCTATTTTTCAATGTAGAATCTGAGTCAATGTGTCTGCTGCCCTCAGGCTCTGATGCTTACTCAGGCTTAGACTCGGACTCGGATTCAGCTAACTCGAACACTTTATTGGCTGGATCATAATCAATCATTGAGTTATTCAGTTCAGCTTATTCTGCCAAGAATTGTGGCACATTGAAAAGTGCCTAAGAGAGTCTGATCGACTTCAAACGCGTCCAACGTGTCCAACGTGTCGAACGAAACATCACATGTTGCTTTCCCAACACATGTACAACACGGGCTGGTACATAGATAATGTCGTGTTGTTGGGCTGGCCAATTGTCGTCATTTCCTTTGGGTGGTGCCTCAAACACATCTTTAAATTTGTGGACTAGGAGAGAAAGACTCGAACCTTCATTATTCAGAGCTAATTCTTCTGCTGGTGTCTCCTGGTTACCATGGAACGCGGCCTCACCAGTGCAGGCTACCACCATCGGATTGGCTCGGGGTGCTCACAGGATTCAGGAGCTTGGCAATTTGTTCTTGCAGGTGTTTTCGTTGTGGTTCAATGTGTTTGAGATGAGCTAGTGTTTGTGTCTTTTTGGGGTCGCATTGTTTGACTGGGATAGAAATGAATGTTTGAGACCTTGGCATCAACTTAGCATTAAAACGGGAAGTAAGCTTACTGGGTAAAGGAGGGCTGAAGGAGGGTCGGGACAGTGTCGGGACTCGGACTTCTTAATTTAGGTAATGTCAAGGTAATGTGGCTTGGCAGCTTTGGAATTCTCAGTTTAGGTAACGCGGCTTGGCAGGCATTTGGTTTCAGCAGTGGCAGCAACTGTATAAGTAGCTGCCACACTTGGCCAAGTAAGATGTAATGTGAGGTGGCGGACACAGTGCTTATTTGGGTAAAAGGGCGGGAAGTGGCGGCACTGTGCCCTGGGAAACCTGTCAGCACTGTGGGATACAGTGCCAGTCATTCAGTAGCATAGCTCAGGTCTATAAGTCCTCCTCTTGTTGAAGGACTTATGAAGGACAGCTAAAACAATTTGATTTGATCTAATTAGGCTGGATGACATCGCTACGTTATCCTATCTAACTAGGTCCTCAGGACGGGCTTATCAGGTGGGTTCTGTACAACTCTGCGCAACCAATGCGCAACCGGGCGCAACCTGATAAAGCCTGATAAGCGCTGGTGAGCGGCGGGTAACACGGGTTACCTGCGCTCTTCCCTAGTTAGCGTTTCACTGCATTCAATTCCTATATTCCGCTCACAGGCTTACAAAAACCGACTCCTTGGTCCAAGCAAGGTCCAAGCTCAAGCGCTCAAGCCTTGGAAATCCGGGAAGGAAGTGCCAGTGCATTCACGGGAGGTCATTCCCGAGGTTGCACTTAAGCGATTCAATTCGTTGCCCTAATCATGTGGCGTTTCGCTGCCCTGCCACCTCAAGTGTTTCAGGCTGTCTATATATTGAGCCATCAAAGGCCTTGTTTTTTACGAGCTGGTCTCGCCACCAAACATGCGTTTTCTTACTCTCTATACGGTTCTTTCCACCCTATCCCTATTTGCTCTTGCAGCGCCTACGGGTGACAGGTACGCTAAAGAGCTCCCTGAAGCTTGAAGCGTCTGACTTTGGCTAGAAGTGAAGTTGGCAATTCTGAACCTGCTGGAACCTCGGCTCCGGCTCAAGGACAAACTTCAAGGGGGGACATGCTTAAGCGCCTTCAGGGATTGGAGGATAAGGCAATTAAGAGAAAGGGTTCCTCGCCAACACCTCCAACACCTCCCTCGATACCTCCCCAAAAACCTCCCGCAATGCCTACCGCAAAACAACAAAAAGTTAGCCGACCATCGGGTTTAGATACGGTGTCTGAACATTCCGAGTCTGAACTTACAGATTGATTCGAGCTGCAAACTTGAGGCGTTGGAAGTAGGAGACTGGGATTTAATGCATTCAGGGAGGTTGAGACGCACTGGTGACTTGTATCGAGAAAACTTCAGTTGATCTTTAGTTGCGACTTGAAATTCAAGTTCCTTAAGAAGGGAGCACAATCTCTTCAAATAGAATATGGTATGCTGAACATCACGATTTGCAAATACTTGCAGAAGAAGTAGCCATTAATCTATCGATGAGAGCGATGATCGCCTGGACCTGCAACACAACAGAAACGATTCTGACATCTAGGGAGACAACCGGACCGATAAATCCTACGTAGTAAACTCAAGCTGTACATAACCATTCTTTCTTGAGAAAAACTTTGTTCGAGTCTCTGAGAAATAAGCTGTAGACTTTTGTCTGAAGTCTGGGGAAATGATGGGACTCCAGTGCGATATCATGATTCCACCTTGCACACTCAACGGTGGCAAATTTAGAGTGGGTTTCTTTGCTTTGCTCAGACGAGCCTGGTTACCAGACTACAAACTGTTTTCCTCGCTTCGCTCAGCCTGACACGGGCCCGGTCACCGGGTGATGAGACGCTCAAAGACTTCTTCTAGGTGATACTTCATTTGCACTGGAGTAATCATGATGTGGCTAGCTTGAAATTAGCTTCACTGAGTCGGGTATAGGTTGAAGCTGAATTAAGCTATAAGAAAGTCATCGATCTAGGAGATAATGCCCAACTTTTTGGCCGTAGACGCAGGCAAGACGCAGATAAAGTGATCCGGGCACGCTCTTTATAGAATTCGAATTCAACTGCGAATTCTTCGACCTTCAGGGGCTGATAATCAGGATAAAGTTCCCTGACATCCAAAGCTCCTTTTTTTCTTCGCATTCGTGGCAGTATTATCACCGCGCGCGTGCACGGAATTGGCGTAGCCATACATGACACTCATTAAGAGACCAAGAGATTGGGCCTTGCTCCTAGCTTCTTCTGCAGATATCTTTGCTAGAGCGTCAGACTGGAAGGACTCGAGTACATACGCGAGGATAATCAGAAAAATCTTCTCCAGTAATCTTCTCAGCAATTTCCAACTCTCCTTCTCAGATATTTCCAGATCATAAGTCATGACTACATGATTCAAAGTCCTTGGATCGGAAATGATCCTTGCGACACGCTCTCCGATGTTCTTACGTGAAGTGCATGCGACGAGTTTGTCACTTCGCCGTTCTGGCGTTGTTCTATTTGGGAAAGATCTTTGAGACGGTGGGAATAGGACCACATCGTCTCGAGCCACCAACCAATGAGGACGAAAGTATAGTTGAGACCGAGATCTTGGATAAATTCCTGGATTTTCTGATATCCCTTCTCCTTCATGTATATTAACCCATTTCTCTGTTCGAAGTTTTTGAACTGAGTTGGAGTTTCCAGAAGTCGCTTGAAAGTCGAATCGTGTTGGTATCCTTGCCGGATACTGCCTGACTAGACCTATCGCGAATCCAATCAATTAGATCGCTACTCTCTTCTATTCTGGTTGTAGACCGAGCGGGAGTGTCAGGATTCATCCAAAATGAGTAAGTCATTATTTTTATCCTCGACCCCCCCTTCTGCTTGCCTGTCAGGCAAGTCTTCAGCAGGGTCGGGTTGTATAGGTTTCGGTCTGTTACGCCAGTGAGTGTGTTCCCTATTGGGGTCCACAGACCATACGGGTCTGACGCCTGTCTGCGATCTTGTGACCACACTGGCTTCTAGTCCTGTGTACACTGGCATTGACAACATCCCAAAATATGTGACCAACCTTGTGTGGCAACACAAGCCCCCCTTTACCCTTATAAGTATCATAAGCCCTGGGAGGGCTTGTGTGAGAGGTCCCTAAAGCTTGTATGGCCATACAATCTCCTTGAGAAGATTATAAGCTTCACAAGGCTGATAGGGATTATAAGCCCTTATGAAAGCTTATAAGGGAGACCCAGCCATAGCAATACTTATAAGGCTACCTTGGCTTATATGGTAGGCAGGCCTCCATGATCCAAAAATGATTTTTTCATTACTCAGACTACACTCAGAATTGTTTGAATTATTGCATTCTGCAGGAATTGAACCATTGACCTCTTAGAGGTTGAGAAAGTAGTGCTATACCAACTGCACCACAGTGTCATAATAACCCAGAGCTCAAACTCCATTATAAGGAGTCGGTAGAGCCACTTCATCTTTTTTAAAAAAAATAGCAATAGGCCATATAAGCCTGTCCAGCCCTC
>QLOY01003315.1:0-11192 GCA_003313965.1 Megacollybia marginata
TCGGACATTCAGCACAGTGTCAGAGTTTCCAGAATATAAATTGATGATAAACCAACAATGGGAAGCATCAAGAAGAGACAGCGACCTTCCATGACCCCAGCTGATATAGCCCTTGCGTTGGGAGGCCCAGAAATACAGGGAGAGACATGGATCCTGATCAGCCAATGAACACGTGGGCAAATTCATGTGACCATTGTTGCCATGCCAGTTGGTAGCAACAGCGTGGCATGGGCAGGGACAGAAGCAGAGAGTAGACAGGAATGCAACAACCAACCTGAAAGGTTAGAGGACAATTACTGGGTGAATTGGTGATGGGGAAATGGAGGTTTTCACACAAGGGGGTACCAGAAATAAAATTGAGTACCACACGTTGACTAAAATTTTAAGGACCTTCTGGCTGGACCTACCTACCAACAAGGTCACGTGTATTGCCTTTTAAGGCAAGAGTTCTTCCATATCTGGATTCCTGGGGCAGGAAGTGGTTTATACGTATATGAAACAGAGTAATGTAGTTTTTTTACTTACTATTACCTTGTCTGCATGTGTCAGTTCACATCTATTGCTGATGTCCTGGCACGTCATACCATCATGTGACCCAGAGTTAGAATTGAGTCGATAAGCCATTGGAAGCTGTATCACTGTGAGGAACAGTTATTTGCAAGTCTCTGATGTTGTTTCAAGAGCTTTGAAGCTCAATGAAACCATATAATCCAAAAAAAAATAGAGTGTCAACTAAATTTTTTAGGCCCTCAACAGTGGACCTACCTACCAACGTCCGGTATGGGATTCTCGGTCCGGTGCCCCCTTGTTTTCACATTGAGGGAGTTCCAGGACAGCCGCCAGAGAAAAAGAAAGGGACAGCAAAGCATCAGGTAAGTGTGAAATTCTATGTAGCTGGCTAGACAGTGGTGAGACGAGCTGGCGGTCTAACTATAAAGACATGATAATCATGTGACTTCAGCTCGACTCTCCTCTACCTTATCTACGGCTTAAGTCTTTATCTTTAGCTTACACTAAGGACTTGTACCTACTTAGCTTAGTCTCTTCTAAACAGACAAATCCACAATCATAATGATGTGGATTGAGTCTGTCGATTATATAGACCCCCTTGACGTGCGACTGACTTGATTATATAATTTGATGCACGTGCCCCAAAAATTTTATCAGTGACCATCACTACAACGCGTTTATAGCCTCCATTTTCGCGACGTTTCTATCCTCTGTACTCCATATCAATAGAATGGACAATTTAAATTCAGAAAAAGATCCCAGTGTCCCTAAACCAAAGCGCAAATACACCAGACACATCCCTCTCACAATTCCAACAATTCCAAAGCCGTCACCACTTGCAGACTCCCCAGAATATCGCAGAAGCTCTTCTTCAAGCTTACCTCAAACTCCAGAGGGGTCTCAAATTTCCCCGACAGTTATCCAGCTCATCAAAGACCATGCCGGAGCTGGCATAACTCTGTCGCAATCTCCTAGCCCAGCATTGTCAGATTCTCCTTTGAGCTTGCTAGAGCCATTCTCCCATCAGCAGGAGCCTAGCATAAAACGATTCACACTGCTAGAACGTGTCAACATTGTTCTGAAATGCTGCGAAGATCATTTTGATCACTTGGCAGAGTTTTTGGACGTACCAACTCTCTTCCGGCATTCCAAGCTTCTGTTATAGTTTCATGACAGTACGCAAGAGCTGGGACATCATAAGACGCCAATTCCCCTACCTATGGATGTATTAGTACATTTTACAAGCAAACTTACTAGATTTCCAGCTAGGCCCTTCGTTGGTGTAACAACAACACCAGTTGGTCGAGAACGAGCATTATTTGAATGATTCGGGTACAGATCAGGGTGGGCAGCGAGTTCTTGATGCACAAGTATAGGAATGATGAAAAGCGCTGATTTTCCGGACCCCGTTGCGACCGAACACATCACATCTTGACCATCAAGAATGTGTGTGATGGCTTCTGTTTGAGCAGGTCGTAATCCATCCTTCCATTGGGGTATCGTCTTCAGAACAATGGCCTTGAGTATAGATAGTCCCTCTGGACCCTGCCAGAGAGATTCAGAAGGCATAAATTATGTGGGTATCGAATTACACGCGACGCGAGTTGTAGTTACGGTTTGAGAGCGTCCATGTGACCCTAAGATTATATAATCATATGGAGGTGCTGGTAAAGCCCCCCATGACAAATATTAGACTATACTTAGCTTACAATATAGGATGGTAGTAGTACAAAGATGAGATGGAAAGAGGGACATGCAACGGCTTCGGATCGACTCATAGGAAACGGCTGAAATGGCATTCGGCGGAAATGACATCACAACCGGAGATGACGACAATGATCAGAAGAGAAGGCGAGAGAAGCAAAGAAGCATACCATATATAGGTGATTCAGGAACAGGTCTTAGTGGCGTCAAGGTATAAGCTAAAGTAAGGACTCGGAAACTTTCCGGCGTCCGCAGGATTTCCGATATTATGTTTCGTTCTTGGAAGAGCTCCAAACACCCGAACGGCGGCTTCGGGTCCGATGTGAAGTCTCAAGACTTGTTTGTCTATTGAGTTTAGGAGACGGAGTAGATTCCGACTTCCTGATGATCCAGTACCGAAGTAAGGTTCCCAGTTTAGCTTCTTTTGGTTTGGAGCATTGGAAACCTTGGAGATGGGCCCTGGTAGGGATTGCCGTGTTGACCGCATAGGAGAATGTTGATTCAGGGTGGTAGACTGAGCCTAGGGATGCTCGAGATGTATCATATAATGTGAAAAAGCTGCAAGCCAGAGTAAGCGAAGGTGTTGTTTTTGAGGTTTCGGTACCCACCGAAGGAGAAAGTTGGAGACTACAGCTGGGTCTACACCTGCGATTAGTGAAGGACCCATTTCGAAGGGGAAGGTTGTTGCGGAGGGTTTGGGTACAACTGCCGCTGCTGCGGATGATGACGAAGGCGTTGCGTCAAATTGGATTTGGACAACAGGTTGTTGATCGAGCATTGTTAGCGTCGGTAGACGACGGGTCACTTCACTGAGATGGCATTATTATTACTTAGGTGTGGGGAGCTGTGGCAACGTACTGTCGATACTTGAGCTCCTGCAACTCGGTATCCCAGACAGGATTGCCGAGGAGGATGAGTTCTTTGAGGTTGAGAAATTTGCCCTTTCTGGTGTTGGAAAACACCTCGATATCCTTCGGCCGCAATTTGTTGTTCTGCAGTGAAAGATTGACAAGACGTGGGAGGTAGTGAGAGAGGTTTTGAATAGGGTTCGGTGAATAATGTATGATTGTTCACATAGTATTGTTCACACTGTTATTAACACGTTAATAACCATTGTTCACTCGAGGGGTATTGAATGCCATGTGAGCAATGTGAACAATTGTGAGTAATTAGTAATCAGTCGGGATGCGCGGACAATGTTCGGGAGCATCAGCAATCAGTTTATTTTGTGTTTGCGCTACCCATGCCTCCCGCTGCGCCTGCGCAGAGCCAGCCAACTGTTGCAGAGAGGCTCTCTAAGCTAAAGTTACTTCTTACCAGACTTCCTCCACACCATAAGGCCGACTGTCCATATGACAAGCCCCATGACTATGACTTTCGCAACTTTCTGACTGACAAGGAGAAAGAAAATGACCTTGGACCTATTGGTGCCTTTAATGAGGCCATGAAAGCGATTTTCGGGTGGAAAACACGTACCACTGGTGATGGCTTCATTCACATATGCCCCCGAGGCCCTCCAATCACTTCTATTGTCAATGTATTACAAAACTGGACAAACAAGTATCTTGGAGACGCGGTAATTGAGAAATGGTTAGATGATGTCATAGCAGGTGCGGAATTGGTCTATACACTGAATGATATCGAGGTGAGTGTCAGCTCAATTCTACAGCACTACTTACCAAGATATAGATTCCAAACGCTCAAGCTTCTCTCCCAATTCCTAAACGAGGCCCTCAGACTAAGTCGAAAAAGCGGAAGAAGGCTCCAGATGCTCCTGTGGATGCTCCCGTGGATGCAGAACCAGACAAGGACCCTTCCGAGCTGCCTGTTGACGAACCATCAGAGCCAAAGAGAGCTCGACTTACTGGTGATATCCAGCTTATAGAGCAAGAATCTGGTCAGTCTGGTAAAGGGCGAAAGAATGACTCAGTAATTGAAAAGTTCTGTGTCAAATACGTGGAACAGCCGAGTAACAAGAAAAAGTGGGGGTGCATCGGCAGGAAGCAGTTCAAAGACAAGCCGTGCAAACATCTTGCGAGCGGGAACGCTGACAAAGCTCGACTTCTTGACCACATCAAGAACTGCGACCACGTTCTTGATACTGTGCGCAAAGCAGCGTTGGATGAACTCGTAAATGAAGCTTTGAAGAGCGAGACGAATCGAGAGAAAGGGAAGCAAGGAGGTGATGTTGTGACACCTGACAATGCTTCTTCGACGTCTGATGCAGCCGCTGCCATCATTGCCGAAGATAGTACGTCAGGCGCGTCAGGTCCCAAACTAAAAGCCCAGTCAACGCTAGACTTCACATTCACTGAGGCGGGTCGAAAGAAGGTTCAAGATGAGGTAAACTCGATGATACTGAAACTAGTCTGCATTGACGGTTTAGTGCCACACATTCTCGATTCAGAGAACTGGCGCAACTTTGTCATTACATTGGCTAGCGGGCGGTACAAGTCTTATAAGCCTACTTCTGGAAGTACATTTGAGAAGAAGCTCATTCCTCAAGAGGCCGCTTTGGTGAATAGGAAGACTCTTGACATTTTACGAAAAGAGAAGGGTTTGACGATTACCTGTGATGGATTATCAACTCGTTCCGCTAATTCGGCTTACACTACTCACGCAACCACTCAAAATCGCGACGTCTACCTTCTTGGTGCTCACAACGGTTCGAATCAGCATCATACTGCAGAATATGTACAAGATGTTGTCGACAAGGTGAGTTTCCACATAGAGAATGATTTAGAATTGAATCGTTTCAGGCAATTGATGATGTCGGTGGGCCAGAGAATGTTGCCGCTGTATGTACAGATAATACAGGCAATATGCGGAAAGGCCGTCGTCTCAATACCACTAAGCATCCATCAATCATGAACTTGCCTGATTGTGTCCACGGAGTTCACAATACAATGGAAGAAGTTGGACACCTCAAAGAGTTTAAGCCTGTAAGCGGAATTATTGGGTTGGCCATTTCAAGTTATGATGCTGATATCACATTGCAGACACTCAAAAAACATTCAGTCATTGTGAAGTATGTGCGTAAGTCAACAATAACACGTACTCTTCTCAAAGAGGATGCTGTTGAGTCACAAGATCCAGCCCGAACACTTGCACCAACCTCAGTTGGAAAGACTCGTTTTGCATCCAAGTGGAGCTCGATGATGAACCTTGCTCCGCACCTGCAATCTATTCAGCAGATGGTTGAGACTGGCAAGATTACCATTGAGGTTTGTAATTTAAGTTTGATTTGGTTGATTGACACCTTTGGGCAGAGAAACAAGGTTGTATGCAATTTTTTTAATGATCCTTTCAAAGTCAATCAATTTGAGCTGGCATCACGTCAATATACCCAACTTATGGCACCATTTGCACGTACGTTGTGGTCATTGGAGGCAACAAGAACTGTAGCTTCGATGTCTTTGTTTTTTGGCTGGCAGCTGCTTCATCAGTCAAGGATACACTACAGGATACTCGACTTGGCCTTACCTCTTCTGTCAAACAGGCCGTCATCACTGTAATTAATAAGCGATGGCGTGCCTTTATCAATGAATCCTCAGAAGATATTTATTTTACGGCTTTTTATCTTGATCTGCGTCGGTGTTTTTATCATAAGTTTGACTTACGATCTAATAGAAATTGACAGGTTATGCAAAGGCCAGCTTTTTAAAGCAACCCAATGTCTCACTCGGGATGAATACTATTACTATCCCTCCGACTCAGCAGATATCCAATGATGACATTCTTTTCCCCCGTGCTCATGACCGCGCCAAAAAGTTTCTTGTTCGATTACTCAAAGCTGAGCTGGCGCTTGCTGAGAATCATCACGACGAGCCGGAGCAAACCTTAATAGGATCATTATTGATGAAGTATGGTCATAAAGATACACTTGTTAGAGCTTTTGGTGATCAGCTCTGTGCATTCAGCTCTGATAGAGCTCCATTCAAAGCAGGTCGACACCCTGATGTGGATAGCTTTAGATGGTGGAAAAATTTGAGAGGAGATGAAGATGCTGACGTTCTTGCTGTGAGTCTTTTTCCAATTCATTTATGTTTTAAAGCAGTCAGGCTCTTTGTACTAAGATTTTTGGTGTCCTACCAAATTCAATGGCTGATGAATGAACTGGATCGAGAATGACATGGTTCAATTCAGCTCTTCGTGGATGTCAGAAAGTGTCGAGTCTTGTTGACATGATGATAGTCGGACAGTGGTATGGAACCCATCTTCCTCGGGTGAGCATTTTTCTACCACTCAGTATCTGAGTCACTGATGCAACTATCAGATTCAGGGGAAGACACAAAAAGCTCGCAAACGGCCTGTTGTAAAATTTCGTGATATGTCAAAAGAGCTAGGTCCACGCTCCGAGTCCAAGTCTGATGATTCAGACTTTGACAGTGAATCCGACACCTCAGACAGCGACTCAGATTCAGATGCATCAGAGCCTTATGACAGTGTCCTGGCCCCTATGGATCTCCAGCTTGATGCCGATATAGACATGGACTCCTGTGTGTTAAAGGATCTGGTAGCAGCAGATCAAGGGTCTAGCGGAATGGCGACCCGTGACATCACGTGGAGGGAGGGAGGGTCCCTGAAGTGGCCGAAAATCATGTTTGTCTGCCTGGTCTAACTAAGCTTCTGGCAGCTTGGAAAGCTTGTCAGACATTGCTAGGGCTTAGATCTTTTCAAAATACACCTTTAAAATGCCTCCAACCTCATAGAACTGCTTACAGAGGCAGTGTAATGTAATGATGTATTAGTAATGTCACATGTTGTCACAGACTTACATGAGCACTTCAGCTCAAGTAACTCTTGAATTGTTGTATTTATATAGTTTACAGACTGATATAGTTGCTCTATCATAGTGGAAATAAGCTTGGAAGTAAAGGTGGCTGATTTGCAAGAGAAACTTCTAATTTTAGATAGTCATGTGCTGGGAAATTTCCTTTTTTGGAGGGAGGGAGGGTCCTAAAGGCTTCCGAAAATCATAAGTGTACGTGATATAAGTTTCTGCCATCCCGCCAGACCCTTGCAGCAGATGATAGGTGGATGGTCAGGGAGAAGTCTGTGTCAGTGGCCAGATACTCCTCCGGAACTGGTGAGGTTGCTGATGCTCCTGATAAACCAAACTGGGACAAAATTTGAGTAATTTGATTGTTCATGTACATTTTATTATTCACATGTGAACAATACATTATTTACTTGTTATTAACCATTTCTCGCAAAAATGTGAATAATGTTATTAACTACGTGAACAATGGCCTCTCTGGGCCCAATGTGAACAAGTATGTTATTAACTTGACAGTTAATTGTTCACCGAACCCTAGTTTTGAAGGAGGGAACCCATAAGCCTGTTGTTGCTGAGGTCCAACGTCTGCACCTGGATATCGTGAGTTGCCACTTGTAGAAGATGAAAAAACAGACCTCTGGCTTTAACTCTGCAGCGAGTTTGAAGAGAGGATATACAAGATGCGACGTACACACCCAAAATAGCACGCCACGTAATAGCCAAAATGCGACACACTGAGAGATGCGACACATCCTAAAATAGAAGTCTACATACAAATATAGTAGATGGCCGCATTCGCGGCCTAGTTTTATAATATACTGTAATCCATACCTAACCCCCAACTCTAACCAGCCGCTGCGCGGCACCCTAACTAACCTAACCCCTACTAACCAGCCGCTTCGCGGCACCCTAACTAACCTAACCCAAACCTAACCAGCCGCTCCGCGGCACCCTAACCAGAAAAAATGCAAGTCAAACTAGTATCTATTTCAAGTGTGTTGCTTCTGACAATATCGCAACGAAAAGCCAAGGAAAAGCAACACACTCGTGACGCAGTGTGTTGTTTCTTGCACAAATTTACCAAAATTGATCATTTCCAAATCAGGTGTGTACGTCGCATCTCGTATGTCCCGGTTTGAAGATGACAGAGGCCTCACGGCCGGAGCCTCCGTATCCTGGCGGTAACAGGTTGTTTGTTTTGACCATGTCGTCATCAACAAGGGACTGAAATGTGAATTAAATGGGCATAGGACGATTTGAGACCTACACTGAGATTCAGATAGCGAGCTTCAGGGTTCCAGCGTTTCTTGACGAGGTCTCTCCATATCTGGACTGTATTTGGCTTCTCGATAGAGGAAGGTCCAGACACGGCATTCCTCCGGATTCGTCCAAGTGTGGTATTGGCTGCACCTCGAATGGAAATAGACTGAGTTGCCTGAGATGCCTGGTTGGAGAGACGGGCTAGCTGCAGAGTTGTTGACGTTGTGCAAGCGTCGGATTGGGAAGAAAGACCAGAGAAGAAGAAAGCGAGTTGCCTGCAGTCAATGATTGAATAGATGGGACGTCACGTGAAAATGGCAAGTTTAAAGTCGGTCTCTACACATAATTCCAAGTCCTTGATAGTGCGCTGTGGTCCTGTAGACTGTGACTGTCCGAGTCCTCAATCCTTGTAAGGTCAGCCGGGCTACTCGTTGCTCAGCAAAGACGATTCTTTCACCACTATCGTTCACCTTCTGGAATCTGAACCCTTTTCCTGAATGTGTATACCTCCAGCCTCACACTAGACGTGGTACCTAGTCCGCAGTGCGCATCCTGCATCTTTGTGAGCTGGGCAAGGTCATGGCAATGGACGAAGGAGTTTTCGCCGAGAATATGAGCGCAAGCTTTGATCCTACCAGCCTGTAGGCTTTGTTTGTATTTTCTCCAACTCAATACTTTCCCAGTATGCAACGTGACGCCGGCATTCGAAGCGCCCTTACTCGTTCCCCTACCTTGTCTATATGTCTAACCCAAATTTGCAGCTCCTTGAAACTAATTCACGTCGCCTCCAGCATTTCGTTTCCACAGCACCTGACAACTTGAAGAATTATCGAACAGTAATGCACACCACACTGCGACCTTCAAAACAGATTATAGTATCGTTACTCTGCGATGACGACGCTGTTGGCATTCCATCACTGCTGTGCATACCCCCAATATGGCGTTCCATGGCCACGAATCTGCGAATTGACGCAGCTCGTTCTCATAACCACCCGAACACCTCCAAGTTCCGCTTATTGCCTCTCTCCCAACCTCGGTCGCTATGCCAATTCATTTATCCCATACAGGCTGCTACACACGATGCAGACATGTACAGCTCCTCCTTTGCTTCGCACCAATATCCCAAACACTTTATGCCTTCGTCGTTTCCTTTCTCTTAACATAAGTGCGACCCTCAGCGCTCATTGGTCATTGGTGTCAATGTAGGTCTTATTTTCCTGAATGAATTATCACTGATAGTTATCATTCAGCCCATATGCTTCCAAATAGTATAATACGAACATCAAGCCATCGTCGAGGCTGTGGGTTTGCGATTCAGAGAGAGGCTCGATTATCCAGTAAGCTGTCTATGTTCGTATTCTGCTCTATGTAACAGTCTACTCGCAGGACGAGAAACGAAGGCAGTACCCACAATCCACACCAAGTGGCCAAAGTAAGTACAACGGTCGTCGCAGCGCAGTTGAATCAATGTTACCCAGATCAACCTTTGGTGCGGAGGTACTGCTGCCATTATCACTACCTCGTCCGTTATGTCGTCCACTCGTCTGACCGAACCTCTCACCAAAGCTCTCTGAACGAACCTCTTACTATCCATCCACCCACATCAAACTTCTGAACCATCTTTCGAGTTCACACGCCAAAACCCTGCTCGTAGCTGAAACTCATGTGGCAGACAAACACAATGAAAGGAAACGCGCTCGAGGACAAGAAGTGAGTGTTGGAATCTGGTGAGCGAAACGGGATATGACAGCAATGAAGGACGAAACCAAAGAGAATCAGATGCACAGAGAAACATGCATCAGCGGAGATGAAAGCACAGGTCAGTCTTTTGATTTCCGAGCGCCCTTTTGTTTATCATATTTGTAGCACTACCCTGGATGACGAGGCGAACGGGACACAGCACTCTGCATCCAGGAAATGAAAGAAAGTTGTGAATTCGAGGCCATGCTCACATGCTGTCAAGGCAAACTGGGGGTATGCCACTGCTGTGGATACAGCTATGCCTCGACACTGTAGCAACGTTCGCAGCCGGATAGTCTGTCCGGTCGGGGCATGCTCCGTACTTGGTACTCTGCAACGTTACTGTTATCATCCCCAAGTTAGCGAACTCATACTCATCGTCTTCTCCTACCATCTGGTCACTTTTGCATTAAAGCCAACCATACTCCTCTCTCCGAATGGAGTGATGGACACAGAACACTACCCATCTTCCTCCGTCACGAGTATCGAAAGTTTGCATCGTCCGCAGCGGTTGTTCCAACTGATTCTCTATTCGGGGAAGCCATCTCGTCATTACGATGCATTGTTCATGATCTTATCCTTTCTTTACGCGCTCACCACCAGCTCTCAGCGACAAAAGAGACAACCCCCAGTCGTGCGGTAGAGGAAGGAGTCCAGCTGGTACTGTAGGATCTATGCATAGATCCCTGATAACTTTCCAGAGAGGTTTTGCATAGATTCTGGACAGCAAAATAAGCTCTACCACGGCACGATATGGCAAACACGGCACGAATTGATTTATTTAAATTATATAATATAAAACCTATGCATAGATTATGGACAGGCTGCCAGCCCCATACAGTACTACATATAGGATGATAATAGGCCTGCGATGCTATATATATATACTACCCATATAGTATGCTTATGTATAGGTCACATGATCATATACCATAAGTAGAAAAGGCACTAGAAGCCTATATAATACTACATATAGTACCTGATAGGCACTAGAAGCTGATACATATAGGATGATAATAGGCCTGTGATGCTATATATATATTACCCAATATAGTATGCTTATGCATAGGTCACATGATCATATACCATAAGTAGAAAAGGCACTACCAGCCTATATAATACTAGATATGGGAAAATAATAGGCCTGCAATGCTATATATATATTACCATATATAGTATGCTTATGCATAGGTCACAT
>QLOY01003316.1:9353-27974 GCA_003313965.1 Megacollybia marginata
GACATTCCACATAGCAGATACGACCTCGTAGACTTGTTGCGGGATCTGCTGGCTTTCTACAAGTCCATGGCGTTCAACGCCTCAGACATGGCAAGATGGTCTACAATACGGTTAGTGTTGAAACGCAAAATCACAGACTCCGAGCTGAACAACTCAGAATCGTTCATGGCCCCAGTCAGACAACAGCTGCAACATTCCGCATAGCAGATACGACCTCGTAGACTTTCCAACGCCTAATCCAAACTTCCAACGCTCCCTGAAGGGGTCCCTTTGGTCATTAGCATGAAGGTGGTATTCCGTACTGTTCGATAGGCTGAATACTGTGAGTACATCTGTAGAAATGGGATTCACAGGCCTAAGCGGTATTAACACGGGCTTGTAATACGGAACTTGGTGGATGGATATTTTGTATTCCTGGAGCACCGAACATGATACGAGACAGACTAGACACAGATGACCCTAGTCAATCTGGCCAAGTAGATAGCAGACTGTGCAGTCTTGCTATTCGACACTCTGACGGTAGTCTAGAGCGAGTGGTCTAGTAAAAAAATTGCACTAAATGAAGTCAGGAACCTAGAAGAAACACATGCTACTTAGACTTACCTTGGTGTAACCGAGGGTGGAGTCTGTATCTTTCACGCCAGTGTCCATATGAGAAAAAGACCACTTACATAATAATCTCATTGTTGATCCGACAATACTTATGATGGTACATTTGTACACAAATATTCACTCTGCGCTCCGACGTAAGTAGAAGTGCAGCGCAATTTGAATAGCGCAGAGCGGGTGAAATGTCGTAGCGGCGGAAAATATTATTTGTACAAATAAACCCTCATCAACGACGTTACATACAAATGCCGATACACTATAATAGTAAGCATCGCAGCTCACGATTGACAAGATTTTCGATCCTTCTTGCGGATGTTGTAATAAGGGAAGGTGGTGGTGTCAATGGTCAATTTAATAACACGCTGTTGAGCTGGAAGGATGCGATCCAGGAGCTAGATGATTGACTTATGTTAGTGGCCAGGTCGAATTAAGGTTGATATAATACAATCAATTACTGGTCTATTACTATCTCTGAATCAACTAGTCTGTTTTATAGCGTGGAAGGCGAAAGCTGTATGATACTGTTGCAGTACTGCAGGTCTTTAGAAGATCCTAAGAGCCGAATGGGAACACACCATAAAGCAAACTAGGATAAATCAACGTCATGAATTGCGGACAACGGATACATGAACCACTGAGTTTTGAGACCATATGATTGCGCATTCAAGTTCGAATGCACCAAGAGAGCCGATGGATTGCTGCTCGTCGAGATGAAAGAGTTGAAAGGCGACTGTATGATACTGTAGCAAAGGATTTCAGAAGATGCTAAGGGCTGAATGTGGAACACACCATAATAATGAGAAGGCGGACAATGGAATACATGGACCACTGTGAGTACAATTGTGCATTCAAGCTAGAATGCACCAGGAGAGCCGATGGCTTGCTCTTTGTCGAGACGAGGAAGGTGAAAGGCGAATGCTGTATGACTGTACCAGAAGATGCTAAGGGCTGAATGTGGAACGCACTATGATAATGATAAGGCGGACAACAGAATACATGGACCACTGTGGGTGATTGTGCATTCAAGCTCGAATGCACCAGGAAAGCCGATGGCTTGCTCATTGTCAAGGCGAGGAAGGTGAAAGGCGAATGCGAGTGCGATAATAATACCCCCAGCTTACTTCGATACAAAGTGAACTGCAAATCAAACAGAAACCGTAAGAAATCATAATATAATACGCAGACGCACCTTGGCCCCAAAAATCAGCTTCCATTTTGCCCCTGATTCCTTTGCATCTTCAAATCCCGCTGGATGATGTCCTCCTCATTGTGTCGCATTTTTGAGCCTTGAAGTGAATGCATCGTGGTGAGTTTGCTTCAAAGGGATTGTGCTATACCAAGTGTTGATAGAATCAGTATTCAGGCTGAATACTGCAAGAGACCCTGATGGATAGCTCTTGGTAGTAATTCAAATGAAGCAAAACTCGCATATATAGATAGATACAAAAATATAGAGGATGCATATCAAAATTCAACATACATTTGTTCAAATCCATTGTGTTCAAAGACTCAGTGCTTCTTCTCCGATTCCGAGTCCTCCGAGTCCTCTGAGTCCGTCGCCACCGCAGTCTTGGCCAGAGCTCCTATACTATCCACAACCACCAAAGATTGAACGCTGGTGTCTGATCTGATAGATGAGGCAGATTTACTGGATTGATGTATTTGATAACGCTCTCTGATCGAGTTGATTGCAGCAGTAAGATAGGGCTGAAAGCATTTAATAAGCTCCTGCCCTGTTGCTTTGTCAAAGCAAGTGGGGATGATCACTGTGGAGACTTCATTGTGGAAGGAGTGTATGGAAAATATGCATTCATATAACCTTCCGACAATGTGGAGGACTCGGTGACAAATGGGGCAGCAAGGTTTGCTTACTGCAATTATGAATTCAGTGGGCTTGCGAGAATCCGAGTTCCGAGCTCCCTGAAGACATGAATGAAACGAGTCTTCGCAATAAAACTTACATACCACAATATCAAAAAGTTGCCTTAACAGTGTCATCTCACAATGAACGACACCACAAGGCTCAAATCCGCCCTTCTGAAAAGAACGTAGTCGCTCTTCTGCATGTGCGTCGACACCAATCTTTTCGTTTGGTATTGGACCCGCTGTCTCTAAATATGTTTCAGCAGGTATGACTCTAAATGTCACATCGGGTTCTTTCTGAATTGTATATGTGTAGAGGATGTCCCCAGCAAGGATGTGGGCGACTGACAACTGCAACCAACCCGCGAACTGCCAAACAAGCTTCCTGGTTGCGCGGTCAGTAGGTACGTTATCGTTGAATTCTGCTTCAGCCTCCTGCTCCTCAACGGTGTTATCGAGTTCTGCTTCGGCCTCCTGCTCCTCAACAGTATCGGTGACGGGGCCAGCCATCTGGCTTGGAGCTGTCTGGCTTGGAGCTGTCGGACTCTCTCCATGGCTGTGGATATAACCGAGGTCGTCCATGATGTTTTGATACATCAGGAGGGATATGAATGCCGTTACAATTATTGCAGTCTTAGTTAGGTCTTTTAGAATCGTATCACCCGAGAGGACCATCATCACAACACTCGACTGCACAGAGTATTCGAATGGTTTCTGGTTCTTGTTAATCTCAAACGGCGGAAGCTCACTTCTCTTCGATCACCACGGTAAAGTGTCACCACTCCTTTTGATGGTTTGAATTGGTGCAGGCTATCCAAGCATTGAAACAGCCCAGTAAAGCGATCCCTGTAACGCCGCAAACCCGTAACGCACGTGGAAACCCATTCACATTCTGACTTTAGGTCTGGATTCTGTATATGCTGTTCTGGTATGGAAGCAAAATGCTCGGCTTTAGTCGACGCGAGCATTTGTGTAAGTTTCCATTTGATGCCAACGCGGCATCGTCTCAACACTTTTCGGATAGCGTATTTTGTGGAATCCCTGTGTATGCTGAGCCTTACGTCCTCGGATTTCTGACATATTAAGTCGATGGAGTCTTCAATTTGTTTAACCTGTTCCGTAATCCGGGCATTTTGTTGAATCATTTCTCTTAATATGTCAATTAGTTAGATATCGAACAGATGAAACGGGCTTACTGGTGATTGTGGCAGCCGTTGGTGGTAATGAAGCATCTCATTGAATTCGCAGCGATACGTTCTGTTGTCTTGATTTTATTGACTTGACCGACTGCCACTATTTCCACATTCGAAATGCAGAGTGTAGCAATTGCTCGAGCGAACCTGACCTTGTCCCTATCAACGACAGCATGCCCATGCTGCTGTAAAGCATCTTGATCACTGTACATGTCTTTTCGCCATTTTACGTTCACGAATCTTTGGGGTTGGAGCCGGGCCAAAACAGTTAGGAGGTAACTGATCCAGCGGAAACAGTCCCGATCTTCCTTAGGCAGAAGTTTTTCAGGATTTCTGAGTGGGTTACCTTCTGTAAGAGCCAGGACATCAGAATTGTCCCTATGAGTTGAATCAACAAGCATCCTGACGATCATCTTGTCCTCACCTCATTGTCTCTGTTGGTAAAGGAAAAGTATAAAGGAAACGATTATTTGATTCCCATGCTCTGATTTAAAGCATTTATAAGCTGCAGCTATCTACATATCATAATTGCCAATGATTGGAAAGTCTATGGGGTGGCTCGACAATAGGGGGAAGAGTAAAATCGAAATCAGTGACGACATTTGCAGGATGCTCTACTGGCTTGTGACAACCATAGATTTGAGAGATAGTTGATGGTGTAGCCTGTCCCATTTTTGAATTGACGCGTGCTTGAATCCAATCCATCCACTCTTTCTCAGTCCTACCATGCAAAAAGGCAACAACTATTAGGGTCATATTGTCAGTGCTGGGTGCATCGGCCGTCGGTGGGGCAAGACAGGTTTCACATAGAAACGCACAAGCCTGAGTAATCATAGCACCTGACGCAACTTGATATTGGATGATATCAACGACTTCTTGCGAGCTGAAACAGTCCCATATCCCTGAGAACAGTCAGTTGAGAAGAGCAGATGCATATGTTACCATCTGTCGCGAGAACAAGAAACTCATCATCACACTGCACTTGTTGAGTGATAATATCTGGAAGAGCAGTGATCATTTGCTCCTCAGGAGGCAAATTCTTCTTCTTGAATTTAGAATCGCCCAAGCTCCGAGTCATAGCTAAACTGCCTAGAAAGAACCATTTAAGGGCCATACAGTGCAGAAGAAAACTCATACCGCACACACGGCCATCACGCACGAACCCTCCCACTTTCAGAATACGATTGTATTCTTCTAGGGTAGAGAATTCAGATGGTTAAAGTGCTGTAAAGAAACCACCACACCTGGTAGGCTCGTAGTATGAGCTTTAGTGAGATCCTTGGCATAACCAGCTGTGCAGATAACAGCCTGTGAATCGCTGACATGTGCCTGATCTCTTAGCCCACCCTAGATATTGAACAAAGCACATACAATATGGAAAGAGTTGTCGACCACTAGCGCAACAAGAGCGGTAGAGCCAGAGTAGATGAATTGATCTACAGAAAGCAAGCAAGTCTTTGCAGATCGAAAATGAAGGAACCACTTACTGGAACAGATTTCTTTGTTGACCTGAGCAAGGGCTTCTTTCAACACTACAGGATATTCTTGTCTGCTATATGCCTCTTGGCTTTGCAAGATCTTGGAAATTTTGTTAACTGCATAGTAGGCTGCCTTGTAACCTGAGGGACATGAAAGATAAGCCCTAAGCCGCAGGAGTGGTAAGGTAAATACCTGAATGTCCATCGAACAAAGACAGATAAGCATCAATTGTTTGCTTTCCATTTGAACTAGACCAGTCAAAGATAGCTTCGTGCCTGTCTTCCATGTCTGTGTACATTGAGATGCTTGTTAGTACGATGTATTCAGCAGACCTACTTGTTCGCCAGCCTTGCATGTCTGCAGTGGCAATCCAGACTCAGGAGTTAGCAAATGAAGTGCCTTGCAACCCAGTACCTGATGATAAATGACTAAATTGAACATGAGAAGACGAAAGGCAGAACTTACTTGCTTCTGAACGCAAATTCCAGTACATCGAAACAATGATTAATCGGAGTAGAGTAGGTCAGTTAATAAGTGGGTTATACAACAGTCGCCGCAATGTCAATGGGTCATACTGTGGGCTGGCCTGAATACCGCAGGGGGCAGCTTAGAGAGACCAACAAGAATGTTATTACTCACGTGAATGTGAAAATCGTCATAATGACCATTTTCTATTGGAATCACAATATAGATTTAACCTACAACTGTACAACAAGAATGTTTCTACGTAGGGCAAGATTTAGTATTCAATGTGATTGTTGCATTATTGTTGATGAGTGGGGCTACTGGAATATTAAGTTCTCTTCCAACCAAAGGGCAAGCTTCGCATGCACTTTCCGAAAGGCGTCGGGGGATAACTGGAGCGCGTCTAAAGCAATCGTAAAATGTTTGAGTGTAGAACGATGCTATTTCCTTTCCCAAGCCTTCGATCTCCGCAAGGGACCATCTAAGCTTGTCAGCTTTGATGATCCAACCATTCTTATCAACCCATCTCCACTTGCTCATGACCCGGGCCACTGCGAGGAGATAATGCGCTCGTTCTTGAGACGACAGGCTTGCAATTCCATGATTCGCAGTTTCAAGGGCAGGAATTGCAAAAGAGCGATTCGGGACACAAGCCATCAGATCAATGTCAGCGCCAGGAAGATGTTCATGGGGTGCATGGATTCGTGCTCGTCGGTCCAAGGCCTGAAACTCGAAACAAAAATTGATCTCCGCTAGCTCCCAGAGAATTTGCTCAAAATGTTGCTGTCCCAACTCATCAAATGGGATGCCGTGCCAGGAGCATCCAGCAGTACTGAGATCAACGGTATCAGCCAACTGCACCTCTGCGTTCGAACCCATGTTATTGCTCATAAAAGAGAGCATTTCTTCTCGGAGCCTCTGCCTCTCTTTTGCGCTCACACCAGGTGATTTATCTTTGGCAGTGTGTTCTGCATATTCTGCTGCAAGGAGGGCGCTCCAAGCAACCCCATGCTTTGGTTGGGCAAGTGAGCTGCGGGAGGAGATACGAAGGATGAGGATTGGGCGATATTTGAGCCAGGAACGGAACATAGCCATGCTCTTTTCTGCAACTTTGGTTGAGACCATGAATGCCGGTTCGGGAACAACATATGCACTGTCTGAAGGCACTTGTTCAAAGACTAAGCGGTCCGAGGATGTGTCAACATTTGACAGAGCTTCCTGCCACGCAGGGATTCCTGGGGGATAGAATGAGCATTCAGGATCTTCGAACTTGCTTCGAGGTATGTTGGAAAACCGATCCTGGGCGCCTAAGTCAGATATAATAAGCATGGCAATATAAAAGTGGTTAAAACTTACGGTCTGAAGCAAGCTTTTTGGCCCGCTGTTTCGGTGTTAACGCTCTTTGTCTGCCAGAAACTGGCCGAGTTGGCCCAGAAGACCGTCGCAATGGCTCCGGCAATGCCTTTGCGTGAAAAGGGTCGGGAAAGCGGATGCAATTATACCCATAATTGTGGATGGCATGATACATGGCAGGATCTGAAGCGCTGCCAACAAATATGATATGGGATGGTGAGGAGGGCTCGACAGAAAGGTCTACGTGATGGGGTAATTGCAAAGGAACGACTTCTTGCACCTGTGAAGCCAAAACATTTTGGTATGGGTGAATAAGCCAGTGACAAACACCCATTTGCGACAAAATTGTCACGTCATTGATGGAATGCACAAAGGCTCCAATAGTGGCAATGGCAGTGAAAGGAGATGCTGCTGACACAAGACCTTGTTGCGTGCGCCTTTGAATGACTAGGTAGTCAATGAACGCTTCAACTTCAAGAACATTGTGCTGAAGTGCATGTACACTGCGACACATTGTATTATACCCCATGGCAAGGTACTGCAATCAATCAAGGAGGGGGGCGACCATAGCCATGAGATGTCTCATGAGCTCTGGGACATCGTCGGGAATCTGGGTGCAAATGTGAATGTCGAGTTCATTCCAGAAAACTTCGAATTTCCTGAATCTGCAAAGAGAAAGCTTCCCAAGACCGGTGTAGCTCTCAGGATCGTGCAGATGAAAGTCAGACCGTGCTGGGAGTAGCCACAAAAAGTCTCGTTTGAGATCAGTTAGATCCACTTCACGTCTGTGAATAAAAGGAAGATGTGGAATAGAGGGGTGGTAAGGCTGTGGCCAGACCAGATAGTCATCTTGGCCAAAATAAAAGTCCTTGCGCTCTGTGACAGCACGGTTCCCACCAATTGGCAGGGAGGGTATGAATGAACAAGACTTTGAGGTAATGCAACTATACCCATCGTCTATTACTGCAGCAACAAGAGCACAATCTGTGAACATTTCAGAAGTTAGATTGTTACGGACGTTGATGCCACCGTAGTCCCGTCTCACTGACCTATATCTCTGTATATCGGAGCAGCATCATCGAGCGACAGGAGCAGATTTGGGTTACGAAGCAAATCTTTATGAGTGTACATCAGCATTTTCACGAGTCTTTAAATTATGATAGACTCGGTCTCCTCTGTAGCAACTGGTCAACGGCGATTCAGAAGGTGTCGGTAGTGTGATTTCAGTTCAGGAATTATAGCACAGGTTGCAAGTTCAGGAATTATAGCACAGGTTGAAGTTTCAGGAATTATAGCACAGGTTGAAGTTCAGCAGTTCAGACGCCAAGGGAACTGAAGGTTGTTGCAATGATGCGGGTTAATTAGGTGGCACGTGATACATGCGACACAACAACCGACCATCACAAATCCCGCCTCACCTCAAGGAGCAAGCCATCGGTTCTCCTGGCGTGTTCCAGCTCCGACTTATTGTTGGTTATGCAGAACACCAACATTGTTAAGTGCTTGAATGCACAATCACACCCACAGTGGTCCATGTATTCCGTTGTCTGCCTTATCATTACCATGGTGCATTCCACATTCTTCCCTTAGCATCTTCTGAAATCCTGTGGTACAGTCATACAGCATTTGCCTTTCACCTTCCTCGTCTCGACAAAGAGCAAGCCATCGGCTCTCCTGGTGCATTCGAGCTTGAATGCACAATCACACCCACAGTGGTCCATGTATTCCGTTGTCCGCCTTGTCATTATCATGGTGCGTTCCACATTCAGCCCTTAGCATCTTCTGAAATCCTGTGGTACAGTCATACAGCATTCACTCCCGCCTGTTCCGTTCGCCAACATCATTGAATGCAGTCCTGTAGCAACAGACCAACGTTGTTGTCCATTGCAGCGGTTCCGCACTTTGGCTGGGGTCTTCCTCACTCTCTTGGCAGAGAATCCCAGCTGCATTGGCTGTGTTTCATCAATGCCGCATCCAATCATGCAATGGATGAAAGTAGTGCATATTTATTGGTATGGCCGTTCACCCGCCTTAGGTTTTCCTCAGAAATGACACCTATGAGCTCTAGCGTAGAGCATACCACCATCGACCCGTTCCCTCGCTACCGTTCCCACCACCATCATCGGTAATGGATTCACCAACAGGCAAACCAACATAGTATTTCCGCAACGGAAGACCTCTACAAATGGGTACATCAAGTCGTAAGTTTGCTTCGGTCTCATTAGGAAACGGTGAACTTCCGGCTTGAATCTGTTTAAATGTTTAACGTCTTCAGATCCTCACAATGCTCCTATACAAGAACAACCATATAGCACGATCTACACATCCTACACTCACGGTTGCGCAAAGTTAATTGACGACGACAACCATGGCTTCATTTCATTTCAATTGCTATGAAGGTCAAGGAAATTTTAGTTCATCTGTGTCGCTGATAATGGCTAAAAGGTTGGTTACTTATATATGACAGGTTAGTCTAGTGGTTAGTATGGCAGGTAAGTCTTTATATTATCTAATTAATATTCTCTAATGCTGTTGGTGTACAATTTAAAGGACCGTGAGGCCTAAAGGGCCTAGTCAAAGGTCCTAGTCAAAGGACCGCCGACCGCCTAGCCTCTGTACAAACAAACCCTATAAATAGGGTCGATTCTATTTTGGACCTATGGACCTATTAAACTGCTTACATGACCTTGTAAACAACCCTCATCCTTATATGACCTTAGCGTTCAATCCTTAGCACTCAACCCCAATCCTTAGCGCTCAACCACATCCTTATACGACCTTACTATTCGACCCAAAGCTTACGTAATACTGTAATGTCATATTGACTATATAAGCCTGTACATATAATAGGAAGCTTATCAAATGTTCTCTTCATCATAAGTCTTTATCGGCCTAGACCTGCCTTACGGCTTTATAAGCTCTTATATACCCTTATTACGAGATTCGCAAATTTCCGACATGTAATAGCAATAAAACCGAAAGCGCATTTATCGGGATATCATTAGTAAGTCCGCCAACTCCATCAACGCTTCGTATTAGTTCGTATTCCAACAGATTCCAACATGCCGAGGTGCACATCAGCTCACGGTCCTTTTGCCCGCCACAGATCTGTTAATTATCCTTGGACTGCCAGTGCCAGTGCCGTACCTCTGCCTCGCAGAGTACCGATGAAAACTTCGAGCAGATTTGGGCCTCTGAGTGCAAAAATGTTTATCCGCCCTGACGATGCAACGTCTATCAATGAGGGGTGCATACCTGACGACTCACCTCAATCTTTCTTGGGTCGTCGCGAGGCTGACCTTCAAGTTGCCAGCGACAACATCACGTCAAACGGCTGTCTGGTCCGCTGTGTCAACTGTCTGCCAGACCCCCGTGGGCCACATCCTTATAAATTGTTCATTTGGCAATTTGATAAAGGGGTTCGATGCTACCAAAGGCTTCAAATTCCACCGTCTCAATGCTACACTGTCTTTAACGAGCTGGAACCGTCAAACTTCTGGATGGATACAGCAATCCGTGAAGTAGACAGATGGGCCGGTTTTGAATTCGAGCAAACTGAGGAGGAAGATGATGAAACTGATCCAGCCGAGATGGAAAAAGACCCATTAATGACCAAATATTTCAACAACATTATGTCTTTTGCTGAAGATTTCTTTGGTTTCACCCCTACAGAAGCCGATCACATTCCTGAGCTCGAAACCCTGTCTACTCCTGCTATCTTACGTCAAATCGGTCTCAATGACAAAAACCTCCATGAGAGAGGTTTTGGTAGTGAGGACCAATTCACCTCATTCATCAATTTCTTTGGTTCGCTTGCCACTCATTCTGGTGGTGGCATAAACATTCCTCTCCACAAGCGAGCACAAATGGTCCCGACTCCGGCCTTTTCGGACCTGTACGATGACTCGGAGCTTGATGAAGTAATTGTCCAGTCTATATACCGCATCTCAGTCGCTCTCAATGACAAGAAAGCCCCGCACTATCTTGTTCATCAACGTAGTGGTCTTTCTTCCCTCCCATTCACTCTTTCCGTCCGGAGCGCAATCGCTGCGATCTTTGTCATACGAGAGGGCACTGTATTAGACCATACATTGGATTCCCTGCCGATGCTCCGTTTATTGGAGAAACTCCTTGATTATGGGATACAAGTAAACACCTTCATCCCAATATCACCCTCTATCCCGTATCCACTGGTACCCGCTACACATGAACTCCCTATGCGGCCAAACAATCATATTTTTACTGCCACAGATTTTGAGGAGTATGAAGCAACACTCATCTCCTTCTGCAAGTCCCCACGAGGCCGCGTGGCCCTCACAGCAGGTGGGTTGGCGTGGCGACTTGGATATGAGTATGGCATTGGCCATTCAAGTGTTATTCGCGGTCCCTGCTCGGAGCAGCCTTGTGAACGTGTTGTTTCCAATGGGCTTTTGCTTGAAGACAACAAGTTGTCAGAGGAGGAAATGAATATCATAGCGGGCAGCTTTCATTTACTTAAACCAGCATGCAACGGTATCCAGCATCTTGTCCTGTTTTTTTTTACTGACACCAACACGTACAGGTACCAAGTCAGAAAAGAAGTACTTTTCTTACTGGCCTTCTTCCAGCCAGTGGTCCAATTCCCGCTACAAGACACCTTTTTGGTCTCAGAGTGCAGAAAATTGGTTCCAAATCAGGCATGCCGAGCTGAAAGCTGGGGCTATGCCAATATCAGGCAAAGATTGGCGCAACACGATAAGGTGTAGCAAGGAGAGTGTAGTTATGCAGAAGTTGGAATGCCGCGTGGCAGAGATTCTGCACAAAAAGATTGAATGTACTACTAGTCCGAGATAATTTTCATGGCAGTTTTCCCCGCACTTCAATATTCAGTAAGTTGCTCATCGATATCTAAGCCGACAGTGGTTGTGAAGCACCACACAATTTCAAAGTTCAACAGCGTGTATGGCGAAGCGATGAGGTCAACAAATGGCTTCGATTCATCGACAAAACACGGAAGGAGTATAGTGCTGCAGGACATTCCTTACCTGGCAACCTCCCTCATCGACGCATACATTCCAGAACTGCTCCAATAAGCAGCCAGGATGCCATTGCAAAGCTGACCAAGAACTATAGATCCACCGTGACCTGGCTGGACAACCTTACACAGTGACAATATAGATTGCTCTAGGTGAAGGAGCCTCTGGCGATGCCAGATATGGATGACTGACATTGGTATGCTTTACATACAATCATAGTAATCTACAGTGTTTTATAATAATTCTGTCTGAGGGTTGCACGATAGACTTGGGCTATTGCGCCAGTTCCAATCGGAGTCTCGTCAAACTGCTCAAGCACTTGTTCAAATGGGAGCTGGAATGCAGACTCGATGACTCGTTTTGTGTGCTGGATGGAATGGGACCGTCCATGAGAGTGTTGTCCATGAGAGTGTAGAGTGCCGAGTCGATCACACAATGCAGACGGAAAGAGATCAGCACGTGAAGCTGCCAATTGAGCAAGCTAATAGAGTTAACAGGCTTGAGACAACGAAATGAAAGCACCTTTATGAAAGTGGGCCCTGCTTTCTGCATGATAGAGACAAGGAGATCATACCACCAAACGGCGCCGTCTTTAGTGAGTACGAGTGGACTTGTGAATATTACAGGCGTGAAGAGTGCAAGCAGATACACAAGTCGTGCAGCATTGAGCACTGGCTCCCATATTTTGTTTCAAAGCCTCTCGAAGCAGTGTTCGTTCTGACAGCAAAAAGACCTGTATTCTTCTGGGAGGAATAATGTCAGGTGAAGCGATGATGTGTGGAATCGTCTGATGTTGTCGGGGTATCAGAACGAGGGCAGTCATGGGCACAAGCCATAGAAAAACTCGCCGCCGATGAAGAGCAGATCTAAGCATGTCACGTGGTTATCATGGACGAAATCGACTACTACTATCGCACTCTCTACCCATTTGATTCAATATTCGCGTGGCTCAACCACCAGCAAACTCCAGCATGTCTATTTACTCACAGGGAATTTGCATTCACCTTGCAGGGCGACGTGTATCTCAGATACAATTCGTTCGCTAATGCAGCCGAATTCAAGAAATCAGTAGAGCAACTCAAGCCAGTTCGCTTTGAAATTGGCCCAGTATACAGCGCACGACCCAGGGACAAGAAAAAAGCGCGTCCAGGCACATTTGTTCCTGTTCAACACAAACTTGTGTTCGACATTGATATGACAGACTACGATCCCATTAGAACTTGCTGTTCAGACGCGGCAATCTGCAAGCGTTGCTGGTCTTTCATAACCGCTGCAGTGAACGTACTCGACAATGCTATTAGAGACCAGTTTGGCTACACACATCTCTTATGGGTATACTCTGGTCGTCGTGGCATTCATCTCTGGATTTCTGACAAAGACGCGATGGAACTCACAGACGAGCAGTGCAGAGCGATGGTAAACTGGCTCACAGTCATTCAGGGCGGCAAAGAACCTGGCAAGAAAGTCAATGTTCGTGTCGGCACGCGTTCTCTGCCACCGTCACTCCAATCAGCTTTAGACTATCTTGCAGGCGTGTTCACAGATCTTATCCTCAGAGATCAAGACTGTTTTGGATCTAAGGAGGGCTACAAAGACCTCCTTCGACTGATACCAGATCAGAAAGTTGTCAACACCCTTCGTGACGAATGGGAAGACGACTCCGACCGTTCCTCCACGGAGAAATGGCGCGATTTTAAGGATCAGGTCAAAAAGACAGAAAAGGGATCTCAACAACGAGTAAGTGGCTCGTTTCACACATCGTAGCTCACTGCTGCAGTTGCTCCTCACAGCAGCAATGGAAGATATTATTCTGCAGTACACCTACCCTCGTCTGGATGCTGAAGTCTCGAAACATCGCAACCATCTTCTCAAAGCACCTTTCTGCATCCATCCCAAAACAGGCCGTGTTTGCGTTCCGGTGAATCCCAAAAAGATTGAAGAATTCGAGCCTGAGCAAGTACCCACTGTCAATCAACTCTTAGCCGAGCTCAACACCACTGAAGGAGGTATGTCGACGCGTCAACTTTTGATGATGCTTACCTGGCAATAGATTGGACAAGGACTTCACTCAAGCAGTACGTCGATATGCTCAATCGGCATACACAAAGCTTGATGGATGAAGTGAGGAAAGAGATGCGAGATGCGGATATGACATGGTAAAGAGAAGTCTGTAGCACTCGCTGTAACAAATTTCACCTCGGACCGAAATCTACAAGTTTGAGGTTGACGAGTTTCTTGCCTGATGGTTTGGGAGGATTATCCGCATCTTTCTTCTTTGGTTTCTTAGGTTCATCTCTTTCCTCAAGGGTAACAGGAGCCTTGGTATACTTGACTGGACTGCGCTCAGCAACCACGGCGATGACCCAGTCCACGTCGGCAGGAACATCGTAGCCTTGTTTATTTGGTGAAAGGCGGACTGCAGAGTAGAGGCGTGAAGGTGAGATATAATAGTGTCCTCTTAGAAATTCTTGGAGATCTTTGTGGGGCATGCGTCGTGAACTAGCAAAGTTAGGGGGTTTATGTAAATATGAAATAGACACCTATGACAGTCGTGTTCCAGAGTTGGGTTCAATATGATTAAAATTTGGATCGTCAACGGGTGGTCTGTGCATTGTCACGGTATCGTGTTGGGTTGTGATTGTTTGTTTATTCACCTTGAGTACCGTGTCTGTCACCTTGGTGCAGCTAGGCCTACAATGAAAAGTGAGTGTTATTATCTTATATCTATTTCTCTGCATCTCCATACTCCTGCCTGGGCTATTCATGCAGTGACGCTCATCTGCGTTGCGCTTGGACAGCTGGCAACTTCTCGCACTCAAGACACGCCACCTAATGCATCCAAACGCGTCGCGATTCCTGCTCGAGTGGTCCTTGCAGTGATGCTCATCCGCGTTGCGCTTGGACTGCTGGCAACTTCTCGCTCGCAAACACCCAAACGTGTCGTTCTGATTCATTCCACTCCATGCCTTTCAAATTGATTGTAATACTAACACACCTTGCATTTCTAGGCCTTCCTTCCTGCAGCGCCTATCCCAGAATCGTGTCCTCTCAGTATGACATTCCCGATCTCCTTTCCCCGATCCACACTTCAGTAAACCTCGAAGTTCTTCTCAATTGAGCCAAAAGCGAACCTAAGGCACAGGAATCTTGTGGCGAGGATGGCATTGACGAGGAATCTACCCTCTCAGAACTAACGGATATAGAGTCTGAAACCGAACAACCTGCCACTCTGCCCTCTAAGTCCAAACCATCTACTTTGACTCAACCCTCCAAACGGATGCTGTACAAGAGTTCGTACAAAAGGAAGAGAAAAGCGGAGAAGTTGGCTGGGGACAGCGTGAAGCAGCAGAAGATTCGAGACCGCAATTTGGACAACCTCTGCTCTGTGCCACCTATTCAGACCCAACTTGACGCTGCCGACCTTCCTGCCTCGAGCACTGCCTGGACCGGCATACGACAGTCTGTCGAAGGCTGCACTCACCCTATCGATAAACTTCTGAGGCAGCACCCACAGCTGCAGCTCGTCTGCTGGGAGGGAAAACATCCTCGGGCTATTCTGGACTGTAAGCGCCGACTCATAGCCAGTCTTGCTGGTATGCCCAAAGACCACCAGCGATGGCTTCGCGAAAACAAAGAAGGGCTGAGGCAGAAGATTGAGCAAACATCGGAAGAATTGAGCTCTCACTTCTCCCGGAAGAATCACCAGCACTGTTGTGGTGCGTTTATACAAGCAAGACGAGGTGTCAGCATGGGTGGGGGGGAAAGAGTAAGTACCGACGCTGCTTGTTAGTTCTTCTCACAGCGACTTTTTAGCAACCTTCCCATACTCACAACGGTGTTCATGTAACAAAAGGATTGCAGACCTTGTGTGAGTCAGAGCCTATGCTCCACAATGCTCACTTCATGAATTGTAAGTTCCTTTCTACCTGCCTCTTGAAACTAATATATCTCTAGCCGTGCTGAAGACGTTCCAACCAGAGATGTATGAGGCCTATGAGGACAACCGGCAGCAGATACATACGCATGACCCCACCCTTACTCAAAACTTCCCTGACTGCGTCTTCTCGTCTGTTACAATAAACTTTGGACCACAGACTGTCACTAAGCCTCACCTCAACTACAAAAATGTTGCTGGAGGATGGTGTGGAGTGCGAGCCTGCGGAAACTTTGATCCCACCAAGGGTGGACATCTCATCCTTTGGGATCTGTGTCTCGTCATCGAGTTTCCTCCAGGTTCTGTAATCTTCCTGCCTTCAGCCTTAATCCGACATTCTAATGTTGCAATACGCTCTCATGAAACACAATATTCAATTACACTCTATACACCTGGCCATCTTTTTCACTATGTCGATAATGGATTCAAGACTAATAAGCAGCTCGAAGCAGAAATGGACGAGGAGGAGAGGGATATACGAGAGTTGCGACGTGAGAACCGTTGGGATGAGATGCTGCGACGGTTTCACGTATGGAACTATAGTCGTTGATATAGTTAATACTTAGTCATATCTGCCTGTAGTTGGGCAATGCCCGGCAATGAGTGGCAATGTTTATTTGGTCACCGTTTCCACTTCCCATGACACCATTTTAATGTCGAGAAGAACGCGAGATTGAGGGGAATATATAGTGACCATGACAATTGCGCGACAAAGCATGCATTCGCATTGACTGACAGAAGACTAAGGCCAGTACAAGATTATCAGAAACTCAACGACATGACCATCAAAAACCGATATCCTCTTCCCCTTATTCAAGAGCTAGTGAACAAGCTGAAAGGCGCCAAATATTTCACAAAGCTCGATGTACGATGGGGATACAATAACATGCGAATCAAAGAAGGAGACGAATGGAAGGCAGCATTCCTCACTAACCGAGGGTTATTCGAACCTTTGGTAATGTTCTTCGGACTCACTAATTCACCTGCCACATTTCAAACGATGATGAATAAACTCTTACGAGACTTAATCAATACTGGAAAGGTTCTCGTTTACATCGACGACATACTCATCTTCACCAACAACCTAGATGAACACCGTAAACTCGTTCGTCAGGTCTTATCCATCCTCAGGGCCAACAAACTTTATTTAAAACCAGAAAAATGCGAATTCGAAAAACAACAGATAGAATTTTTAGGGCTAATCGTCTCAGAAGGCAAGGTCGAAATGGACCCGATCAAGGTCAACGGCATTCGAAAATGGCCAGTTCCTAACAACAAGAAGGAGCTGCAACAATTTCTAGGGTTCTGCAACTTTTACAGGAGATTCATTAAAGATTACAGTAAAATCGCGAAACCCATGACACAGCTAACCGGGAACGATGCATGGAAATGGGGAATGGAACATTAAACAGCCTTCGACACACTAAAGAAAACCATCACGACAGCACCTTGTCTTCGCATACCCGAAGACGAAGGACAATTTAGAATAGAAGCAGATGCATCAGAAGGAGCGATCGGTGCAGTAATTTCACAACAGATAGAAGGCAAATGGCACCCGGTTGCCTTCCATTCCAAGGCGCTTTCACCCACAGAATGGAATTACGAGATCTATGACAAAGAGATGCTCGCTATCATGGAAGCCTTGGCGGAATGGAGACACCTGGTGCTAGGAGCCAGACAAACTTTCGAGATCTGGACAGATCATCAAAACTTACAATATTTCCGACAACCACAGAAGCTCAATCAACGACAAGCCCGCTGGGTCACAGAACTAGCGGACTATGACTATACCCTACATCACAAACCGGGCAAACAAAACCAACAGGCAGATTTATTATCTAGGAGACCAGACCATGACATGGGGCACAAAGACAACGAAAATGTCGTCATGCTAGCACCTATGATGTTCAGAGCGCTAGAAGCAGTCGTGATTCACAATCCACCAGAATACCTACCAGAGCTAAAGGATCCATTACGAAGGTTAGATCCTTCAGCCAAACAAGCTTTGGAAGGTAAAGACAAGAAATGGAAGGAATCAGACGGGCTAATCTTTTACGACAATCGCATCTATGTGCCAAAGAACCACAAACTACGTGAACGAATCATCCGAGACCACCATGACAACCCACTAGCCAGACATCCAGGGAGATACAAAACCCAGGAACTCATTCAGCGAAACTATTGGTGGCCCCAGATGCAGAAAATGATTCGCCGATACGTTGATGGTTGTATCAAATGCCAAGAAGATGAAATTGATCGACAACCCTTACACGCCCCTCTTAACCCACATGACATACCTAAACAACCTTGGCGCAAGGTCACAGCAGACATGATAGGACCCCTCCCCGAATCTAACGGCTTCAATGCAATTGAAGTCTTCACCGACACCTACAGCCATCGCATACATGTCGAACCCACACACATGGAACTCAGCGCAGAAGGATTTGCCAATCTCATACGAGATAGAATAATCCGATACCACGGTCTTCCAGAAATCCTAATATCAGATCGAGGACCCCAAACAGTGGCTAAAGCATGGGATCAAATATGTAAACAACTTGGCATCAAACGGCATCTATCCACAGGTTACCACCCAGAAACGGACGGTCAAACAGAAAGGGTGAACCAAGAGGTAGAAGCATACCTTCGCTGATAGGGACGCTCGGGGTGGCGGTGCACACGAGCGGAACTGTCGACGCGACGTCTAGGG